>JAUCMT010000024.1:12285549-12300077 GCA_032357475.1 Enteromius thamalakanensis | reverse complement strand
TATGCTAAACTTTATCCTTCTTGATTATGAGGAAGCGCGAACTCTTGAAGTGAAGTTTTTGCAAATAAACTAATTTCAAGCAGAAGCGCGGTTGATTAATCACAGCTGGCACCACATCACCTAATCAATCTCCTCATTACACCTGCCCAATCCGAACATATGTTAAACTTTATCCTTCTTGATTATGAGGAAGCGCGAACTCTTGAAATGGATTATGAATGCCATTTTTCTTTATAGCGGACATAGAGAAAGACAACTTAAATACTCAAATGTCTGCTTTTCTACTGACTGAATTTGTTCATCTGTTTTGTCCATTTAATTATCTTCTTTTTATTTAAATATCGTTTCATAAATAAAAATGTTGGGGGTTTGAGAGTGAGGAACCAGTGAATTTAGATATTTTTGCTGCTGGCCTCGACCAGATGGCAGAATCACCTCCCCTCCCACACACAGCTACACACACACACCCTCGGCAGAGATGCTCGCTCACACACACCTACACACAGCAGACTCGCTCATGCACCATAATTGGTCGTATCAGTGGTCCTATCGATGTACAACCTACTGGCCCACAGCATGTAGCAGTAAAAAGACACAATCTAGCCCAGACATGAATCAAAGGTCTCTCACATTGTGTCATTGTCCCTCTTTCAAAGTTCAAAGATCTGTGCAGCTAATTAACATTACTGCAAATTTATAAGTTTAACTGGAAATTCTTGTTACTGAGTGTTAATTAGTTTTGGGATTGAGTTAAAATTTTATCATATTTGAAGAGAGAGTGAAGACACGTAACTAGTGTTGAAATTTGGTTGCCATGGACAACTATCAAATACACAGGTTACTATATTTATGTAAAACTATTTAACCAATCAGAATTGAGTATTCTAGAGAGCTTTTCAGCACAGATTCATTAATGTCTGATTTTATTTATTTTCTAAGCAGTAATTGAGGTCAGTATAAGTGATGTTTGATTAATTTTTGTCATTATATTGAAGTACTAGTGTGTTTAGGGAATGTGACTGTGGAGATTTGATTGACAAATGAGGACTTTATATAATGAAATTTAGATGAGTTTGATAGAGGTGATGCCAATGATTACACGGGTCTTTTTTCTTTTTCTTTTCAATTTGTAGAGGTTTAGTCCCACTTCTAACCTGCTGAAATTATTTGAACCACTTCAATGTAACCTCAATGTTAGAGCAAGTTCTCCAATTCTGAACATGAATTTGACACTGGTTTGCTTCTTTTAAAAGTTTCAATATGACTTAATTTTCATTTTAGGCTAAAGTTGATTTTAATTTTATGTAGGCATAGAGGCAGCTTGTTACCCACAATGCACAGCAGTATGTTAACTGTTAATTATTGTTTTTAGTTTCCATTTTAGTCTTTATTTTGCAAAACAAACAAAAAATCTGTTCTGTTGAGGGAGCATATTTTTCATGAATATACTTTATATATAGATATGCGGTTGTTCTACTATTGAGAACCTTATTATTTTAACTATTTAGGGTTCATTCATTTCTGTAGTCTTGCATGTGCATGTTTACTTGAATGTTTAATTTATTTTTTAGCTAAAGTCTAACACGGCTGTTTATGTGTTAAGGATTGTTAGAATTAAAAATGGAGGGTTTTGTGTGGTACTACAGTATTTGTCCTCAGGGATAAACTAGCATCTGTTGCTTCAAAACCTGGCTCTCTTTTGGAGTACTGGACAGTGTTTGTCCAGATTGACTGTTGATGTCCACTCTACTGCTCTTGCACAGACCGACTCTGCTGTCATCCGTCTGTGAGAGACAGCAGAACCAGGTCATCCACGCAGAACAAACACTTGCTTTTAATGCCACATAGAGTGAGACCTCTCTGTTTCTCACACTGGACATATCAGTACTTTTTAGACACCATGTTATTTAAGAAAATGACTCAGTGATTGCTGTTTCCTTTTGTTTGGAAGATATCTTCACCTCGGGTCACCTTGTTCCACTTTACTGTAAGTCTGTAAATTAGTGTTTGGATGGGAAAAGCGCTTCCAGAGCAAAACTTGCAGCTGCCCAGGTAGATAGCAGTAATCATAACACATGTGCTTGTGCCCATATCTGACCACAGCATGGGGAGATGGACGCTTGTTATCTGGTTTGACTGGACCAGAGTTGCGCCGCACACGTGGGTACAAACAGATCAGCCCCCACCAGCCCGCTTCTGCCTCAAATCCTCTCAGATCGCTCTACCCAGCAAGTCTCCTGTTTGGACAGCAGCGCAAGCCCTGTCCCTGGTCCAAAGCCACGGCTTCCTCCCCTCTTCCCACCTGTCAGGTGCTCTTGGCCATTTTAATGGGGGAGGAAAGAGAGGGGAGGGGGGACAGCAGCCAGCCTGCCGGATCCAGCGTCTGCCTGCCTGCCTCTCTGTGCCAACCTTTATGGCTGTCTCTCAGCTCCGCTCCACTTCCTCTAAGCCAAGACTCTCAGCAGGTGTCCCCACAGAATGGAGATCTGTCCGAGTCACCGCGGAGGTCGGGCTCGTCTCGTCTTTTCTGGCTGTTGTGAGAGACAGAGAGGTCACACATTTCCACGCACGTTCATGGAGCTGAAAGAGAAAGAGTCGTGCAGAAAGAGTCACAGAAGTGTGTCTTTGCTGGATGTGTGACTTATTAACATTCATAAAATCGCATAGCTTGTCAGTTCTGTCGAAATTACTTTGTGAAAGATGAGAATCTCATTACCATGATTACATAAAGCATTGTTTTGCCATTGTTATTTCACGCCATGTGTGGTGAAAAAACGGGAAATGCAATTTGTTGTGCTTGCAAAGTGTTAATGAGGCTAGCAAGCCCTTAGCGAAATGTGCAACCAGTACACTGCATGAAACCGTCGAGAGACTGAACAATTACACAAACAGCACAGCTTTTGAGAAGAACAAGCGTCTGTATATCATTATAAGATGGATTCATTATGAGTCTCATTACAAGTATCAGCGTTAAACATTAATGCAACAGTTTATATTCTGTTACACTAATGGATGCTTTAAAAAGAATGAAGTTTTTAGGCTTTGCCTCAACTCATTTACAATAAACAGCAGAGAAATTAAAACAAGGGCTTTACACACCAAGGAAAATAACTGTAACAATTTAATCATTTAAATTTTATGAGAACGCTGAACATGGAAGTCTTGTCATCCTCATAATAGAAAGATGGCAGAGATTGCAATAACCATATAACAAAACTCTAAATATGTAATTTCCATCTAAATAACATATTTTACAGTCACCGTTATGCAGTTTGGCACATTGGCATCTTCAAAAAACTTAATATCTACCACAGTTTTATTTGGAATGCTAAATGTTTCAATAAAAGAATTTCATTCTAATTAAATTTATGCAGTATTTCAAACCTTTAACCGACGGGAAAAAATCAACCCAGTTCTACCGTTTTCAAGACTTGTGGCCCACACCGGATCCAAACCGAAGTTTAAATCTATCATGGTAGAAAAAAGTTGGATCAGAAGGTATAATTATAACATCACAGAGGATTATTTGAACATTTATATTTTATTTTTTTCCGGAAGAATAAACCTGGACAACTGTGTCACTGTATCAGTTATGAGCTGCACAAGAGTATCATTTAAAGAGTTAAATACGGAATGCAGTCACTGTTTGTTTTAAGGTCTGTGTGAGATTCAAATGATCCAGTTCCACTCATGTATTCAAGTTGATGTTTAATTTGACATAAAACTAATGCACTGTTGAACTCATGTTGTGTAAGTTGTGATAAGGCACAGTGATATGGACAATGCCATTTTTATATTTACATTAGTATTAGAGGTGTTATTCAGTGCTAGTGCTAAAATATAAAAGGGGATTGACAGCAGCAACTTGTTCATATAGCAATTTTTTAAATCAGTTTTCATAAATAAAAAAAAAAGGAGGAATAAAGTTTAGATCAGTTTGTCAGTTTTATTGTAGCTTGTCAAGCTGGTCCCGAACCCTGTTTGTTGGTCACTAGTCCCATCTTGGAGAGGGTGGGAGCTTCTAGCCAGCTTAAGTCTGATTTAAGTTTTTTTTCAGCAGGGGCAAAGCTCAGATCCAGATCAGACATATCATGAAAAGGAAATCTAATTTTGCCAGTTTCTGTTAAATCTCACCTTCTCTCTGGCTGTCCCCAACCATCCTGTGAACACCGTTTCCAGGGCAACATCCCTGGTGGCCAGCAGATGCAGAGAACAATGATTGTTCAAAGCAGAGGTACCTCTTCAAAATCTAAAATGTCAAGACAGATGCCAGATGTTCTATTTAATACTTTTTCAGTATAGTATAGATAGATTTAAATCAGGTAAATTTTACATTGTACAAATTCAGACCCTGCTGTAAGCAATCTCATCAGATTTATGTGCTTTTACAGGAATGTATTCGATTCGTTGATATCTGTAATGTGTTTCTCGGCTGAGGAACAAAAGGCTTAGCAATGTAATTCAGTGAGAGCAGGAAAGATGTCTAGAGCCGAGCTCTCTGCTCCATGCATTAAACATGACATGTAGGGCTATGTGTATGGTAGTAGCCGGGACTTAAAACGAAAATGCTCTTCACAGGTGAAGACAGGCTGTATTCTGTGCTGAGCTGCACATCACTGAGGAGATTTAAACTTTCATTTAATCTGTGACAGGAGGAATAGGCTGCAAAACATTGTGCTTTTAGAAACACCAGTGTATGAGGGTGAATGTAAAACTGAACATATACCTATTATTAAAATAATTATATTATTATAATCTAAATGTTTGCTTTTTCTAGTACATCTGTTAAAAAAGTGACTTTGAACCATATTGTTAAATAATTTGAGCTATCAAGAGTTGACATAAAGCATTCTGCTCTCACATGAGTTCCCATTTCCTTCACATTCTTTATATTTCATGACTTCTATTACTTTATAAATATTAATCAACAATAGGCTGCTTATAGAGAGACGCTGAAGAACAGAATGCATCATTCTAAGGGAAAAGGGGCTGGCACTTTAATCAAAGAGGTCTTAGCATATTCTAGTAGGTGCTGCGCATGGTGGCTGCATCCAATCACGGCTCTCGAGAGTTCTTATTGGTTGGGCTGTGGGGGATGTCTGGCTTCCATCGGTAGGGGGTTACTCTCTCCTCTCCATCCGTCCATTCAGCCCCCACAGTCAGCAAAACACACGTCAGAGCGCAGGTTCACAGCAAACGAATCCTGCAGAGCTCTGTGTATGTGTGTTGATGTGTGTGTGTCAGAGTGTCAGCAGGAGAAATAGAGAGACACAGCGTGGACTACCTGCTTCTGAACCACTGCAGAAGCATTAAATCTGGGACTGTCACAGATACTGAACGGGAGAGAGAAGACATTCAAAAAAGGACGTTTATCTAGCAGCACAGTTATGGAGACTCATCTCTGCTGTCCACCAGTGGATCAAACTAGAAGCAAAGGACAGAAAAGTCACCCGCCGTATTGACTTTAATCTTCTGGTGGAAGAAGGAGATTTAATTCCCGGACAGTTTGCTCTCAGAAGGTGAAGATTAGGAGTGGATTTTTTTCTTCTTGCTTTCCTTTTTTCTTCTGTGTTTCAGTTAATTGCTCTGCTTTTGGGGGCTCCTCACCCTCTTCTCAAGTCGTCACCTCTCTCGATTCTTCCTTTCCTTCCAAACACATTCTCTGCATGCTTTTCCACTGCTCTGCAGGTGAACACACTCATGGTGGATGCCAAGGGAAGGAACATGAAATGTCTGACGTTCTTGTTGATGCTTCCAGAGTCAGTTAAGAGCAAGTCCAGTAAAGGCTCCAAAAAGGGGAGTCCCAGCAGCTCGTCCAAGCTGCCCCCTGTGTGCTATGAGATCATCACCTTAAAAACCAAGAAAAAGAAGAAGATGGCAGCGGAGATCTTCCCCACTAAGAAGCCGGCATCGGCCACCACCGTGCAGCAGTATCAGCAGCAGAACTTGAACAACAACAACACCATCCAATGCTGCAACTGGCAGGGTCTGTACTCCACGATCCGGGAGAGGTAGGTCAACTTCAGATGTGTTCACAACAAGATGAGAGTGGTACAGATAGAAGTCTGCACAGAAAACATTTGCAGACTATAGCATTTATGCTGTGATAGCTGAACACATTTAAACCCAAAAATTCGATTTTTAACGTTTAAGAAATATTCTAGACTTTTTTTTTTTTTTTATTTCTAATCCAATGAGCACATTTGTGTTTATGATCATGTGAACTTTCATGCTGGATAACTTTTGGAGCTCATGCTGCTATGTTTTTAAAAAATCTAATTGTTATATTTTTGATCAATAATGTATTAATTATTAAACTGGAGATTTTCACTAGTGGATACAGACTTTTAAAACTCACTACAGTTTTGGAAGAAAATACACAGTCAAAATGCACTTTTTCTTCTTAACATTCAGCAGGTTCAGGTTTGGACACTCGATGTCATTGCTTGAGCACTATTTAACGTCTCTGAGACTGTTTGAGAATGTTAAATTTTTCATTTGTGTAGTCGCCCTGTATGCATTGTCCCAAAAGAGGCAAAAGGAACAAGTTTTGTTTTATATGCATGGCTTTGCTCTCTGTCAAAGGGTAATATTTACTTTGTCGTCATGGGAAAGCCCCATGCCGGCCAAAACAAATGTGCACTCTCGGACCTGGCTTTGTAGTCACACTGAAACAGCGTTCCTTGTTTACCTACTGCTCCTATGTGGCCTGGACCACAATAATACATGAGGAAGATGCCATTGTGGACTTCCATTGACAGGGGCCAGGGATTTTCCTGAGAAACACTTGTGTAACTATTTTGTACGTGAAGTACGGCTAAAGTATTCTGCTGCATTTCTGTTTTGTAAATTAACCAGGAATATATTTTCTGTTCCAAAAAGAACCCTAACCCTTTTTTTCTGTATTTAAAGTTCTATGATAATTGTTCACCTTTTCTATACAATCAAGAAGAAATGTTTCTCAATTTATTTATCTAAAATCATTCTCCTGAATTTTGTCTACAGAAATGCTGTGATGTTCAATAATGAACTGATGGCTGACGTTCACTTTGTTGTCGGTCAGTCTGGAGGAACTCAGAGGCTCCCGGGGCACAAGGTAGGACCTCTTGATCTGCACTATGCAGCAGTACCAGAGAACAGCTTTAGAATTTTTCGTAATTGATGTGCTTTACTGCTGTTGCTAATAACAGCTAAATTCTTTCTCTTGTTTTCAGTCTAGCCAGTCATGTGCCTTTCTGAGACACTCATTAATTATTCATGGAATCAGGAAAAAGGCATTAGGGAGATATCTGTCTTTTGCTTATTTTGATTTTTGGTCAAACTCTAAAAGCATATATGCATTTTTTTTTTCAATAAACTGCTTAATTGGTAAATTGTAAAATTAAACATCATCAGACTTGAATTTAAACTATCTTGTCATCTGGTTTTCAAATTGAGGTAACAAATGGTTCTAGGGTTTCCATGGAAAATTTCAGAGAAATATATTTTTATTAAACAATTGAGATGGAGAATGACTTTTTTCAAACTGAGGCAAAAAAAAAAAAAAAATTAGAGCAGAATTTGTTGACAAATCACAATACAAATGTATTCAGAATATGAATTTAATAAACATTCTACATTATAAGATTGCAAACCCCTGACCTAACTGATCTCCACCAAGTAAAAATCATTAGATCTTCCACTGTAACCTCTTCAAAACTAGCAGCTTTCCAGTAGCTTTTGTTGTAAATTTTCATGGGGAGTGGCATTATTACATTTGACATTATTATTATTTTTTAACCTCAGGCCAATTTGAACTGCATCAAACCCCTATTTAAACCAGTTCTTTTTCGACTCTGAGACTTTATTTAAAAAGACAGGGTTAATCTGGTGCCTACAATTCAGGCATGACTCATCTTTTATCCATTTAAGAGGGCAGAATTGAAAGCTGTGTTCAGCTGATATGTGATGCCTTATAAAGCACACTTAGGCAAGGGCATTGTATTGCTTTGCTGCATGGCCACAGCCAATATTGCAATGGGCCATGAAGAGTTATTACAGAGAGCCTTTTTTTATGATGTCCATTTGGCTGGCGTTCAGATATGCATTATCATTTTTATTTGAGAAGGTTATGTTTGCTTCTAGGATAGGCTTCCTTGCATAGAAGCGCTTTGCAAAATTACTCTCGCCATTTATTTGATGTTCCTCTTAGTTAAAATATATTTGTTATAGGCTTTTCATCTCAGGGATCCTGAAGAAGAACACACCTTTACCTAAAGGCTGAAATTAAGTTTGGTAAATGGAAAAGGTGTGTGAGAGTAATGTTAAAATGAATTGTAAATATTCACTTCTGCTTCTGTTATATAATGCATCTGCAATGCTGTGTTGGCCTCAGATTTCATCATTAGCTACGTGCACCCATTAGCATCAGCGAGATAACTTTTAGCTCTAGCAGCCACTTTCATTTCATTGTGAAACACTTTTTGCTTTGGTGAGAAAAGCAAATGCCATTCACATGAATGGCACTCACGTGTCTTGTAAACCCAAGGGGAAATTACAGTCGTAATTAAGCATTGGCCTTTGTGGGTGAAATTGTGTGTGTGACTCCAGGGGAATGGGATCAAGCTGAAATTTAAAACAGCCAAGCTTTACCTTTACAATGCAGTCGACTCATTGTAAAAGAAGGAAAACCTGAATGCCAACTTCTGAGGAATTAAAGATCGCTAGCTGTGCTTTTCTGATTCAGGTTTATAAGAAAGAATGTGTCATTGTATGTGTTGTATGTAATTTAGAGGCGATTACATGAAACCATCACCTGCCACCTGGAAAGTTCTTTTGATAAGTGTGAAGGGAATAATCACAGGGCTTTTTTTTTTTTTGTTAAAGCAAGGAGAGGCATAAAACCACTTTAGTGTCAGGTCATAAAAAATAGGTCACTTTGCAGAAGTAGAGACTTAACAATAGCTGAACGTTTTGAAACCTTTTCCATCTACACCACATGTGTCCTTCAAAATACAGCTGATTTTATGGCTTTGCACAGATTTTTGTATGAAACTCTGCGTTGATGTGTAAATAATTTAAAATGAAGTGATGGATAGGCCTACTGTCGATCCTTATGATAACTGACAACACAAGTCATGTAAAATTCATTTATGCTTTTTATTTTTCCTCATTAGTATGTCCTTGCTGTGGGAAGCTCGGTTTTCCATGCCATGTTTTATGGAGAGCTGGCAGAGGACAAAGATGAGATCCGTATCCCTGATGTAGAACCTCCAGCCTTTCTGGCTATGCTGAAGTAAGTCTTCCTATGTAATTGTACCTTGTCTGTCAGACTCTTTTCTCATCTGCCTGGTTAAACCATTATTACCTTTCTGTACAGATTATTTAGTTATTATTGTTTTCAATTAGCTGCGAAGAAAATTGTTCTCTCTGATCTAAGCACCCCTCTTTGGACTTCTTCCAGAGGGTTAATTGACTACACCGACATGTAATTTCTTTTCAAGCCAACGGTTCAAGACCATCAAAAGCGATATGGCCTTTGGAAAAAGTCTTTTTGGACTGAAACAGCTGTGCAGTTAGCTTCATTTGAATACATTGAAGATAGTTGCACCACTTATATAACAAAAACCCTGAATTTTATTTCTAAATCAAACACAATTTACTTGAAACAAACTAAAATGGCATGTTTACTTTATAATTTGTTAGCATACTGTTAGCATGGTTAGCATTTGTTAGGTTCAGTGTAGGTAGTACATTGTTGAAACATAAAAGAGCACCATCCTTTTAGTGCAAATCATTGGATTTTTCATTTTTCTGAGCTGCCGTCGTGAACTACAACAACCATCATAGTAAAACGTCGCAGATTTTACATTTATCTATTTCATATAAAAACCAAACATGCTTTTAAAGCCACTCACTGGAGTGAAAAAGTGTCCTGAAGTGAGATGGTGCTGTGTCTCCAGAATTACTGTGGCTCATTCCCAAGTCTTTTTTATATGTAACAGGGGGAACTCTGAACACTAATGGCACTAGATGCTTAAATGTTGAATAGAACTCTAGCTTAAACAAGAAGAAAATAAATAATGAAATGAGCTTAGCTTGTCCGCCTCTCAGAGGGCTTAAGACCATGACAGAAGATCTGATAGATCTTAACTCATGCTTACCCGTCTCTCTTGAGAGTCCTTCTGTGTTCTCCGCTCTCTCTCCTCTTGGGCTGGCTCATTTCTCACCCCTTCCATCTCAAGAGAGATTTTTGTTCTCTCTCCCTCTGAGTCTTTCATCACTCCTCCCCCACTCTCCATGAAGAAATACATTTATATATGTTGTTTCTGTTTACAGAACACGTCTATTGGGTCTATTATGCTGCTTCTAGCTAGTCCAGAATGCGTTATAGGGCATAGTATTAGATTTGTAGTAGATCTGTGCAGTGCATCATCAATTTTGCCGGTTGTGAAGGACACAATCAAAGCCAATTCATTCCTATTTCACAAAGTTACGGCTATTGTCAGAATAGTTATTTTGGTTATAATAGAGGGTTGCAAAATATAGTATATCCATTGATCAAAACACATTGTGGTTCATGCTGGTAGCACATCATATAATAATAGCTTCTAGCCGAGCAAGTAATAGCAGGCTACAGTGCAACTGGACTACATCCATTTTGAATGACTGAGGCATATAATGTATGACACAGCTAACCTTGTTTTTTTCTGTTACATAGGTACATTTACTGTGATGAAATTGACTTGAGTGCTGACACCGTTCTGGCAACATTATACGCAGCCAAAAAGTACATAGTCCCGCACCTGGCTCGGGCTTGTGTCAACTTCTTGGAAACAAGTTTAAGCGCGAAGAATGCGTGTATTCTTCTATCTCAAAGCTGTCTGTTTGAAGAGCCAGACCTAACGCAACGCTGCTGGGAAGTCATTGACGCCCAGGCTGAGCTGGCACTTAAATCCGAGGGCTTTTGTGACATTGACGCTCACACCTTGGAGAGCATTCTCAGACGGGAGACTCTGAACGCTAAGGAGATTGTAGTGTTTGAAGCGGCACTAAGCTGGGCGGAGGCCGAATGTCAGCGGAGGGAGATGAACACAAATTTCGACAACAAACGCAAGGTATTAGGCCAAGCCGTTTACCTGATTCGTATACCGACAATGGGTCTTGATGATTTCGCAAATGGTGCTGCGCAATCAGGAGTTTTAACGCTAAACGAGACCAATGACATTTTCTTATGGTACACAGCAGCTAAGAAACCCGAGCTGCAGTTTGCCTGCCAACCTCGTAAGGGATTGACGCCACAGAAGTGCCATCGCTTCCAGTCATGCGCCTACCGCAGCAACCAGTGGCGTTATCGCGGACGCTGTGACAGCATTCAGTTTGCTGTAGATAAGCGAGTGTTTATTGCGGGTTTTGGGCTATATGGTTCAAGTTGTGGATCTGCCGAGTACACCGCCAAGATCGAGCTCAAACGGCAAGGAGTAGTTCTGGGCACCAATCTTAGCAAGTACTTTTCTGATGGATCCAGCAATACCTTCCCAGTTTGGTTTGAATATCCGGTTCAAATCGAGCCTGACACTTTCTACACGGCCAGTGTGGTTTTGGATGGAAATGAACTGAGTTATTTCGGACAAGAGGGTATGACGGAAGTTCAGTGCGGGAAGGTGACCTTTCAGTTTCAGTGCTCTTCAGACAGTACCAATGGCACAGGAGTGCAAGGCGGCCAAATTCCAGAGCTCGTTTTCTATGCCTAAGTTTCTCTTGGGAAAAAAAACCCTGCCCTCCTTACCAGTGTGAAATAGCTTTACATTACATACAATATATGTTTTTGTATTACATGGCAGAATTCAGCTGCTCCAATGCTGCCAACTTAAGCAAACCGAGACATTACAAGCATTACAAGGGCCTTGTTTTGAGCTCTTAGTAGTTTTTCAGCGGCTGTCAAAGCTTGAACAGTTACACTGTATTTCCTCCTTGTCTTAAAAGTGAATTAAATATTTTATTTTGTGTTCTGCATAAAGATGCACCTGTTTACAAATGGAAATCTCATTTCAAGGGGATGTAAGTTGTCTATGCTCCTAGTTGGGTGCCACAGCCTGGCTGTTGCTTTTTATTTTAAATGATTTAAAAGAGTTTTGATTAATTTAATTTTAAGAAGGGACATTGTGCATTGTACAGTATAAATTTAAATGTGTGAACTAAATTATAAATATATAAATATAGATATAAATATATAAATATTATCACTCCATGGCTATATCTACTGTTTACATTGACTATACGCCATGTTAGTGAACGCTTGCACATGTATATTGTAGCAATAGTGAACAAAATATACAAACTCATGATAACAGACTAACTTCAGTATTTCTTTACATCATGATTCAAGGCAATCAAGATACCTAACACCAAAGTTACTGTCACCATAGTTAATTATTTTTTATTAAAAGTCATTGTCAAAAATTTAGAAACAAACATTTATTTGCATCAGACATTCTGAAAAATATAAACAATATGTTTTTAGCATAAACATAAGTAGAGTTTTTGCACTGAAATAAACTCCTTTCATTTTTCAGTCTTTGATCCTACAGTAACCTTAGTTAAGAAACAGGTGTCATAATTAATGTTTTGTAAATGAAAACAATGCTGTGAGGGAAAATGTATGGGTTACACTTTCTTTTTTTATAAATGACGTATGAAGTGTAATTAGACTCCTTAAGATTAGACTTCATAAATCCTTAACTGTTTTCATTTTTGGAAGATTAATAGGACCTGACTGAGGTCAGTGGATCCCAATGTACAGTGCTTCATGTTGTATTATATTCAGCAGAAAGAACATCCTAAATATTTCTTATTAAATCTCTGTTCTCTAATGGATTCTTGAAACATGACTTAACAGTTCACCACCCACCAATAAGTCTCTTTTCGTGTCAGTTAAATAAAGTGCACTAAGAAACTAACTGAACTACTGTTAATTCAGCTGAAATAACAGATTACATATTCACATGCAAAACCATCACCCGGTGTGACGTTTTGGGATATTGTCATCATTTCCACCTCTATAAATGTTGTGTTCATGCCTAATTAGCAGCATAATTAGCTGTCAGCCAACAAACCTGTCTTCACGCTACTAAATGGGATGTTGTCAACTAACATTATATCATGTATTTGTAAAGACAAGATAGTTCAAGCATTTTATTTGGATTGCATTGGGCTTTAATTACCAGAATTGTTGTTTACCCTCTCTTATTTTCATTAAGGTGTCAAAAGCAGGAAGGAAGCAGAACGCTAATTCTATTCCCTGCTGAACCTTTAGTGACATAATAGCGATGAGCAAAAAAACTAATAATTGCTCTTTAAACTGATCAAGAAATGACCAATCACATTTCAATGACACAATCTAATATTACAGCTTTCATTTTCTCCCTCCTTTTTTTACACAGTTAAAATGGCAGCAAAATATATTTGGTCTGTGAATCAGCACTGTACTGAAGTCAAAACAGTAGGGTTATACAGATTACCAACAAGGTGCACTTTAAAATGTGCTTGAACAGCCAATTTTATTTTATTAGTGTTATTTCATGTTTTGTGTGTTGCTATTTTGTTAATCTCTTTTTCATCACATGAGCTACTTTAATCTTTGTGCACTACTTAGAAGAGATCATTGATGGAGCTTGCTGTATGTTTATAAAGAACACTTCTGTGAATGTGTATAAAGCCTATGTTTGTGTGTTACAGTACAGAGAGACTTACGAATGTGTATGATAGTTGAACATGCAAATAAACTGAACAAGCAGTTCTATTATGACAGTAAGAGTGACATTGACTTTTTTTTTTTTTTAGCAAACTACTTTTTAGATGTGCTCTGGCGTAAATTTTAATTATAATTTTATCAAACATACATGATCAAAATATATATTTTATTAAACTGTACATGTATGTGCAAGAATATAAGCAAAAAATACAGAAAAAAATAATAACATAATATTGGAGAAATTAAAATTAATAGTTCTCCCAAAATTTTAATTTGCTGCAAATTGACTCCCTAACCGCCCTCAGGGCATTCAAGCTGTTTCACTGGACCAAGCAGAATTATGGATAAATGACTCATTAGCCTGAAAGCAACTTTTTAAAAAAGAAGAAAGAAAAGGTTTAGTAACAAACATGCAGCTATTCATTTAACAACTTAATTGTTAGACTGGAGTCATGTTGATTACCTGCAGATTATTTTAATGTCTTTATCATTATTTGTATAAGCATTTTAAAAGAAGAAACAATCACATTTTTATCAGCTGTTTGGTAAATTGCTATTTTATATTTGCTATACAACCTCATCTACATCTTGGATGGCCTGAGGGTAAGTACAATTTCAGCAAAATTTCATTTTTGGGTGAAAAATTACATCCTTAATGGGGTCATTTGATGCAAAATTTACTTTTGTTGTTAGAACATTAACGTGTGTTGGAAGTGTGTACACATTTCAAGAGTTCACGCTTTCCTCATAATGAATAAGCAAATTTGGCATGCTGTCTGGGGAGCGAGCCGTGAGA
>JAUCMT010000024.1:12237625-12257983 GCA_032357475.1 Enteromius thamalakanensis | reverse complement strand
AGGTTACTATCGTAACCCACGTTCCCTGAAGGAGGGAACGGAGACGTTACATATGGGATCTCGCATGAGAGACCTATTTAAAAATGACTCGTTTAAATGGTTTAGTCGACCCTTTCTTTTGAGAGACTATGGACTTTTAGATTTAAACCTTTGCAGGATGTTTTCATTCCCTCAGAGCCGTGTTACACACTGCATGGAAGCTCATTTTTAAAAATCCATAATAGGGGCACTTTAAATGTGGTTAATGTGTTACGTACAGCTACACTAAAAACTTTAACATATTAGCAATAACTAGATATTCAAATGGTAGTTGTAATGCTCAGACACAGACAAGGAGAACTTGGGTAAAAATCACAGGGAAGTTTTGTTAAACAGAAACTCAATCTTAACAGAGGATCATCAGAATGGTAAGCAACAAGGTAAGAATAACAATCTCAGTCCCTTGGGTTAGCCGTGAGCAGTCGATCACACAATAATCCAACATAGGTAAGTCTCGGGTAAGGAATCAGTGTTCAGTCAACAGGGTGGGTTATGAACCAATGATCGCTGTGATATCATCTACAGGTGAGTAGAAGGTAAATAGACAATACTTGGTTTTAGCAGTGTGTTGAATTCCAGTCACTTCTCCAACAACAAGCTACTGGGAACTGTGGCTTTTAAACTGTGTGATGGATTAACTTCAGGTGAGTCCAATCACTCCAATCACACAGATTGTGACTGCACTGAGATCAGCGCACAATGACAGAGACGGCGTGACAGTAGTGGCTATATAGAATGATGTATGTTTGAATTCCGCACAAATTTTCTCAGCTTTCTGTGACTATTTGTGGGTCTGTTGATAAAGTAGATTTTACAGTAGTTTGTTTTATAGTTGAAAGGTGGAAAGATATATTATAGACATAATTGAAAGAATGAGAATCTCTAAAAATACCTACTGTAGTACAAATACTAGTAAAAATGTGAAGATGAGCCTTCAATAAGTGGAAAATATATGCCCTAGATGTCTGAGAATTTGTAACCCTATAAAGCATACAGGGATACTCAAATAAGCTTTGTAGAATTAAAAGTCATGACAAAGTTTGAACTCAGTTTGAAAAAAAAAAAAAATCTGCAGTATCAGACACATACAGTGCAGATACATTGTTTTAGATGTTTTACCCACCAAACAGTTCACATATATTACCTGGGTGAAGGTATAGTGCAAAGTTCTCTCTTACTGCCACTTTTTGCTGGTTCAGCTGAAATTTTCTCTGCATTGCTGTCTGGTGTTTTGGAACATCTTGGCTCTCAGCGTCTCTGCCCACACTGTCTGTGGTTCAAAGCAACTGCTTCAAGTACGAAGTTGGTGCATTCAATATGATATCTTCACTATAAAGAGAAAATTTACAAATCAAAAACAAATATACAATGCACTCTATACTTATACTAAATCTGCAAATGTTGGAAATATTGGTAGATATTATTCAGTATTGAAATATTCACCCGCGCAGTACAATCCCATCACCTTTATTTTTCTTTTACAATGTTGCCTGACATAACCAGTTGCATCCCATGCCGTCTCTGTTGTATTAGCTCTTTAGAAGCAGGTGCGTTTTCTCCATTTCTTTTCCAGACATCAGTCTCTTGACCCCCCTCAACCTTACCTCTCAACTGGGTCACTCATTCCTCTTCATCACAGCGTTTGTATTGATGTGTGATGTGAAGTGTCAAGCTATTCATTTCATGTTTCTTAAATTGAGGAGTGATGTGTCTCAGCTTTACACATCACAATGTGGCAAAGCGGGGGGAAAAACCCAGTACAAGGCATGACAGGCTATGATCTAATATTCCCATAATTTTAATGAGTTGGTGATAACAGGAAAGCAGATCCGTCCTGTCTCCCACATTCCTGTAATTGAGCACCGTGGATCCCGGTCCCAGCTCTCGCAGGACCGGGATTATAATAATGACCTGGAGGCAACACAGATTTAATGGTGTTTGAGAACATTGTGTAATCTGGTTATGGAAGACAGAGATACAGTATATGTCATGATTTTATATTCAGAAGTCTTAGTCATTATATAAATGTTATAATGAGTACATCTCATGGAACAATCCAGAAGACTATGTGATTAATTTGACATAGTATAAGGTGATACAAAGAGCTTGGCAGAAAAACACAAGGATGGCAAGCCTTTGAAAAGTCTGAAAAGGCCAAATTAGATTTCACACTCAATGTTTGTGTCCTGTTGATTGGTACAAGGCAAAAAAGCATCTTCCTCCAGCATAATTATTTATCTTGGCTACTGGATAGATTATGGAGTGTTTCCGTAAAGAAACTGGGTCACTCAGTATGCCGTTTTATACATACAAATGAAGGAGTCAAACTCAGTGCTAAATCTGTTTTTCAGAGGGTACTTCAACGCATTATTGACAAGACTGTGGCATTTTCTTTTTTAACACAATCTTTTCCACTACCACTTCGACTACTACTTAAATTTCAGAGCTTTAATGCAATTGCCAAAACTCTACATCATAGGGTTACACATGGATATGAACCATGAGAAATCACACCAGTGAAATAAGTTTGAGCTTGTACTTGTAAATCAAACTTGGATGGAAGCTGTGTTAGTGCATTCAGTAAGCTCTACAAATACTAACAGCAGAGATATTGTTCAGAATGATTAATAACAGACGTATCTTTTCACCCAGCTGTCTTAAATGGTACCCAACATGAATTCACAAAGGACAGCAGCATTGTCTGTACTCCAAACCAATGTTTCCGGGCAGCTCAGTGGTGCAGGGTAATTACAGAAAGACATATTTAATCCACCTTTGCATGCAGAATTTCGATGCAAAACCTGCATCTTATTAATTATCCATCCAATAATCCAGTTCAACTAGCTGCTAAATGTGCTGAAACAGTGCTGTGCAATTAATGTTGTGGAATTAGCAGCCACAGAAGCAGGCAGTAAAAAAATTCTATTTTAGACGTTTGTGTACATTTTTATTGCTCACGGAAGCAGTAGTAATTCATCAGATTAGAATAAATGATGGAGAAAAATTACTAAACGAATCCAGTCTTGTATATCCAGGCGCAATTGTAAATCAAAAATTATGACTGATTGTGGTAGTCCATAAATATCAAAACTGATAAGGAAACAGATGAGATTTTGTCAGGGTGGACAACATAGAATAAAAACTTCGGTATTATTTTTTTAATGGTGTGAAGATTAACTGATAAAACACACTATATATAGCGCTATGTAAACAGTATTATCGTCAAGCTCTTATTTGCTAAAAGGCATATTGTAAATGCTGATATGAAGATTTTCTGTAAAGCTAGTTTGAAACAGCATACATCATAAAGTGCTATACCAATACATTTTGGCATGGCTATGATAACTGCACTCTCTTGCTGTTTTCTCTCAGAAGCACATGCAACTGTCATTTCCAATAAAGCTGTAAAACCCAGTGGAGCCGTAGAGTTCCCTCATTATCTGTCTTGAGTGGACATAAATGCCATGCAGTCTTTTCTCAATAGGCTCAATCTTTTAAAAACTTGAAGAACTACTTAACTGGCCTCCATTACACATATTTTTACCTGCATGACTTCCTGTTCCACTGAGTGGTGAAAAGACTGATACACTCCCCAAGTCTTCCTCTCTCTTAATATGAAGTAAATGACCTAGTTTAAAAAGCATTTAGTTAGAAATGATTATGCTAATTATCTCAATTACCTCTTGCTAGACACTAATGGAATTTTGAAAGCCACCTCTGAAACTTTTATAACCAGCTTTTAAGACTTTTTTTCCCATTTCTGCGAGTTATAATCAGCCTTTACTCTGAATTGAGAATGGCTGTCTGATTGGACGTGGTTTTTGATACAGTGTTATAATTCATTCCACACTTCTCTTCAAATAAAGCCCTGCCTTGAATGGCCTTGCTGCGCAGTTGTTCTATTTGTCCGGATTGAGCAGTGACTGTTGATACATGATCTTCTGTGAGTTGTCGTTCATACTGATTGGCAGTGGCTTTGCTGTGCTAAATTCACTCGCTCGCAGCGGCTTTCGAGTTCAGTAAATGCATCTCTGTGACGATGGTCCTTCTGAAGTGCGCGTCAAGTGCTGTTTGTTTCTCAGTGCATATTTACTTCCCTCACAATCAATTTCCACAGTTCATTGACTGACCTGAAAATACGCTGAGAAAGTCCACAGAGGGCATGATGGGGCTTCAGAACGTATCCAAACAGTCCGTGCTCCTTCAACAGATGACTCTTGAAATAGATATCAAACAGACAGAAACAAAAAGACAAAAAATAAATAAATCTTAACAGTGAATGTTAACTCCTTGTGTAAGTAGTATGGTAATACAAAAAGATTGCTTAAAGGCCTTATACAGTTTTATGTAGCATGTTGAGAAAAATGTAATTAAAATTCATAGCACATAGTAATGTACCACGAAACATGCTATATGGATGTGCTGGCAGCATCTAGAAGGTAAATGTATTTACACATTTGTGGCTTTAAATAGGCAACAACTATACAAAAACACAATCTGTATGGTATGATTAAGTGAAATGAGGTAATATATTATTTTTTTTTTAATTTAATAACATCTCTAAAAGCAAATTGTGCATAACATGCTATTGATTGGACATTACAGTCTATGCAGGCATATGAAAATGAATTTGTGTATGAATTTTATGCATGCAAACCAACTGTCAATATCAGTTTACAGAGCAGGGTCCAAGTCTCTTTACCTGCTGGATAGCACTGTTGGCCCCTTTAGCTTGATTTTCGGTATGATTTGAGTCAAATGAACATTCCTTGCCGGGCTCTATACCTCAGGTCTCCTTCTGCACTCCGGCTGCTCAAAGTGTAATTACGTTACTGTATCAAGCAATGTAATAGCACAGACTCTCCTGTCTCGAGGCGGTAGGCTTCTGCCAAATTCTCTAATAAATGAATCGCTGGTTTGATGCTTTTGGACTCAGGTACATGCAGGGTTCTGCTTCTGCACACTAAACTGCAAAATGAGATTGATCTTCATGGCTGCAAGGAGCAAAACAATTTTTAGCAAGATCTTTAAAGGGTAATGAAAGAGTTTTGTTTTTGTTTTTTTGAGATGTTGACAGATATTTAGTTCCTACCAACAACAGAAGACAATATTAGTGTCAATTATATCAAAAACACAAATTTTTAACGCTTTTTAAACTAAAATCATTTTATATTTATTTGCTAAATAAATTACAAATATACTGTACAATTGTCTCATGTAAGTTATATATTTATGACAACCTTTGATGCTGTTAACCTCTTAAAAGCAAAAACTGTTTTGTTTTTCTTGCTACATATTTGTGCACTGTTGATGACTTGTGATTCAATGAAAACATCCAGATCTAATTATTTTGTATGGCAAAGGGCATTGCTCAGGATACTTGAAATAACATAACATCTTTCTGACTGCTTCTATGGTCTGGAATGACATACGATTGAATAAATATTTCAAAGAACATTCATTTTCAGGTGAACTATTCATTTAAGGTCAAAAACAGTCTGTGGCTTAACAGTATGCATTAACCTTAAATTGTCACAGAGGACGGATCCTTAGAGACAACAAAAGAAAGATAAAGAGAGAGCAATGCTTTGCTTTGAGACTTTTCGGTGTGGCACTCAGATGAGCGTTCCATCCCAGGATCAAAGCCGACAGAGAGCTCATCGTAAGCAAGATCTAAACTCACACAGAGGAGTCAAGTGCATCTCTCTCCCCGCAGTCCAGACACAACTGCCACTCTGGAACAGACAGAACAGACAGCAGAAAAGGCCACAGGGCAGAGAAGAAAAAAAACAAAAGAGCTTTTTGAATCCACACACACACTTTCATTTCTGCTAGATGAGGCTTTGCACCACAGAATCACTTTCTCCTGAAATCTCATTAAACATGCAGCGACTCTATGTTTCTGCTGATGTGGTGTGCTAGAGATGTAATCTGCATATCTGCATGGCTAATGCCAAATTATTAAGGATTGTGTTAAGCGTTGAGCAAAAAATATATGCTCAGGTGAGAATAAGGGGGAGGACAGCATTAGTCTCGAGTCCTTGATCTTTTCCAGCTTTTAAAACCCATTCATGAGGACACAAACGCTTTCCGTTATCCTCTTTAAATGCACAGCTGCATTCATTTGACCCAATAAAGTAAGCTGTTGATCTTTCTTTCCATTTCAGAGAACAAAAACAGTCTTTCTACACTACCGTATGATGCTCCCATGGGACGTAGCATCTTATCATAGAAGAGACAAAACCAAGTGGGCCAGAAAAACTCTCCTGTGTAGTCCTAGTTTTTCAAGGTTATGTGTAAAGATAGCTCCAGTTTGCCAGTGCACTGTTGTTGGATGTGGGTTAGTATTGGGCTAAGTAAGCCCTGTCATTAGAGACATGCTCAAAGTAGCCGAACAGATGGGAGCATTGTTAATTTAAACCCTGGGGAGTCTAGAGTACAGGTTTTTTTTTTTGTCTGCCCAGACTCCAATCAGACCCCTTTGACACATTGGGTGTGTTTTTTTTTTTTGCTGGTTGGCCGTCTAGCATGTCTGCATTAATGTGCTGGGTCTTAATGAGTGTTGCATACTTTGATGACACTTTAAATGAAAGACACTTTTTATGAAACTCACAAGTCGTTCCAACACCTAAACGTAAGGCATGGAAGAGTTTAAGGAGATTCTATAAAGAGAAGTAAAGAACATTATTTGATTTTTGCAGTGGTCATGCAGGCCACCACTGTTATAAGAATTGTTCACGTATAATAAATAATTTACTCACGGTGATGTTATTCATATGACTTTTTTTCTCCTGCAGAGCACAAATATAGAAATTATTAATAATAGCAATGTTTTAGTTACCCTTTTTCCACGCAATTACTAGACGAAGAGAAATTTCAAGCTTCAACAAGTACTGATATTCAAGTTGTTATCCACTAATAATCTATTAATTCAGTTCAAATAACAACATTTATTTGTGAATGAATATGATTTAGTGAAATTTGAAAATTCACATTTGGGCAAAGTTGTTTTTTTTTTGTTTTTTATTCATTAGAGCAATTTTGTCCAGCAAAAACAACAAACTGTTCTTTGACGGTTCTTTTTGAACATGAGAAATCTCAGCGTATCATTTTTCATTAATATTCTTGTGGAATAATCTAACTTTATCATATTTATTGCTTATGGAACAGCTGTGAAATTAGGTGCTGGTCATTAAAAGGCGAGGGTAGTGTATATATTAATATGCATTACAGTCATAAAACATCCTGCTTTCATAATACAACATTTCCTTTATAGCCACATGTGTAGGAATGTGTTATGACATATGCCTAATGGGCTGCAGGCACACATATAAAACACACACTCAACCTGATAGTCACATGATGTGTCTCCATCTTGTGCAGCAGGACTGCAAGCAATCAGTCAGAGAAACTGACAAGAGGGTTGATCTCTTTATAGCAGCAGAAAAAGTAAATTACATGGGCTGATAATATACTTACATGGACAGCAAAATCAGCGTAATAGTAAGTAGTTTACACAATGATTGCACAATTTTGTATGCAATGAATTTATAATTAAAATTGTATTGTAAATGTTGGCTTACATTCAGTCTATGCTTGAATCAAATGTAATTACATGCTATAACAAATGTGTAATGTTCATGTTATTAGTCTCATTTAAAGATAAATTATGTGGGGAAAGGGTATGAAAATTGTTTTATTGGCTGTGCCATCAGAACATGTTTTTTTTTCCCCCATTTATCAAATGGAGCATAATATTAAGGGAAATGTGTAAACTGAATCTTTGTGAATACATAAAAAATTTTGGCTGGCTGCTAATAAAAAAATTGACATATGCCACTTAAAATTGCACAGTGGCTGACCACTAATTCTAATGGAATTGATATATTTTAGGCAGCATGACATTTATGCTCAATCAGACTGTGCTGTTGAAATGATTATGGCATGTAGCGCAAACACATAAACATTACATGATACATTTTGGGGATGAAAAAAGCATATTTAAGTCTATTTTTTTCTTTTACTTCTGGAGTAAAGAGGAATACAGGCAGTCTTGTGCAGATATCTGGTGCAGCTCAATTTAACCAAGGATCAAATCCTCTGGGAGTAAGTATGGCACCTTTATCAAAAGCATCACTCTCAGCAGTCTGGAAGAGATACACCATAGATGCTTGCTGTTTCAACTGTATTACAGCTCTGAATGTAGGAAAATGACTGAAAATGCAATGTTTTGTCAAATGTTTGGCAAAGCCAACACCAAACAGGAATGTCCAATTAAATAAACCTAAAATTTGCCTATAATTTCAAGTTAATTATTTTGAATCATTCAATCAGTGAATTAATAGTTTTTACTGTGTGCTTCAGGATCCTCTATTATGATTTTAAGACACTGACTCTGTTCTATGTCCATAAAAATGTTTATATCAGACTAGTAGCAGCACAAGATGAAAAAGATAGTGACCTATTTTCAGCAGGCTGCTCTATTTTCTTGCACACCTGGGATAAGAATACAAGCCGGCATAAAGTTTGTCTGGTTTTTTCCATCTTCTTTTTATCTGTCAGTTGCTCCCTGTTATGTCCTCTTTCAGTTCATACACATATGACCCATGTTTATCTCCCCGGGTTAGGAGCAGCAGAGCTCCATTGTTGAACCACTAAACCGAAATGCAGTTATACAGATGTGGCCTCTGAACGCACACAAAAGAAACGAGCAGGCTTAATTGAGCTGGGTAATTGGCCATTATTTACCACAGAGACGATGCTCCCCATTGCTGGCTCTGACACATCTGTAGAGTTCATTAGTGTGAGAAACTCTCTCAAACGAGGCAGAAAAACGTGACAGGCTGCTTTGTTTCAGCTGTTATGTAACTGCTCATACTGTAATTGACCTGGATGAAACATGTTTCAATCTCTGTACCTTTGTAGTTAATGGTGCTTGTGTAGGTGGGTTTACAAGATGCACATATAGCGCATGAGATCCCTGATTCTTACATTTGACAGTAATAGCAGGATGCACTAGCTATAAGTAAATCTTTTAAGTGGAAAAAGTTCAAGAAAAAGACTTTCTTCTGGCCAGCAGTTCAGATTTTACTGATTCTCACACAAAAAAAAATTTGTCAAACACTTAAAAGGTTAGTTTCCCTGAAAATAAAATTTCTGTCATTTATTACTCACCCACATGTCGTTCCAAACCCATTAGACCTTTGTTCATCTTCAGAACAAAAATGTAGATATAAATGATAAAATCGGAGACACATCTAAACTGACCCCCCATAGACAGCAATACATCTGAAACAATCCAGGTCCAGAAACGTAGTAGAGAGGTCAGCCAAGATGCCAGAACTTATCACTCTTGCAAAAAAAAAAAAAAAACAGAAGTCAGTAATTTACATTAATCTGAAAACTAGAAATATTTATATATAGTCCAACTATGTGAAATTACTGGGGATGAAAATGCACAACAATAATGTTCAATTCCTTATAAAACACCAAATGTGTTAGTTTGCCAGTCATTAAAACACATGTACGTCAACAAAGTAAAATGCAGTGGAAATACGGATGGATGACAGATACAACAACAGACGTTCTGATGAGATTAAAGCCGCTATATGCAGTAAAAACTAAATTGATCCAGAACCAATGAGATTCACATTGAAATTCAGCCCCTAGCCTCAGATGGGAGTAAATGTCTTTTCCCCAGCTGCACCTGACAGCAAGTCTCCGTTCTGTTTACGTGCTTCAGCTCCCATTACAGCCCTGCACCAATTGCCATCAAAATAGATCTCCAATTTTGCAAGTGGGATTCAGACCTCCATCAAAACAATTGCCTGTCATGCGGAACAACAGTTGGCAATGTTGCATTTGATGAGGCAATCAGTCCACTGATCCCACTGCATATTAGCAGATCCTAATGACTCTTTGCATCAGAAAGAACCGTTCAGCACACTGACCGTATCTTCTCACCAAGGGCTGGTAAAAAAAAAAGACATTTTACTTTATATGGACTGAGACATTTAAGCAAATAAAAGTATAATTATTATTAACAACAACAATTACAGCTTATAAACTTGACTGCAATTAAAAAGCCTTTTACAATTTCACTTGCAGGACTGGCCCCGAATGAAAATGCTAAATTATTCTTTACCACTATTGATACCATTTTTGTGATATTGCCATTGTTGTATTTGTGTACTACAAATATTTTTTTTCTCATCCCATATTTTAAAGAGGCACGGTTTCTCTTGCCTCCTTAGTGAAACATCCCTCATATTAGGATATTATTCAGGAATTATGCTCATGAAAAAAACGCTCTAGCTGGGGAAATATTCTGGCTAGCCAAGCAGAAATTGAAAAAACAATAATAATTTCCTACAGAATTCAATTTAAGAGCCTGGAATTCTTAAAACCTGGATTCGGAATTGTAAAAATTCCAGATATTTTCTGAGTTTCCGTGAATGTGGAAATTCTAAAGAGAAGATTAAAAAAGAGTGAATGCATGCATAGCAAAGCACTACGCTGTGAAAATGAAAAATAGAAAGGGAGATCCCACTGCACTGAAACATGGTCATTTAATATTCAAAGCCTCTTTTATAGAACAGTGACTCAATGCTGAAATGTATTGCTTCAGTAGATCAAATAATAGAATTATGTGCATGTCGACCTCTGTCTTAATTACAGCTTTCAAAACATTAATCAGTCAATCAGAGCAGGTCGGCCCTCTGCAAGGAACAAGTCGCAGGGAGCAAACAGAGAACTCTTCATTACTCTCATTAGAAGCACTTGGATATTATTCTGTATGTGATCTTCTTTAATTAAATAAAAAATATGATTTAAAAAGGGTGAAACACTGCTGAGCTGCATCGCCAAACGCATAACATGCAGTGATGTCACACAATCAGTGAAACCTGTTAAGACACTCTGCTCAGTCCACAATAGAAATAAATGACTGTAGCATCAAGTGCTTGGACAGAGGCAGATTGTTTTATGACTGTACAAGTGTATCCTAGCAACCTGGCCCCTCATGTTTGCGCTGCATGAGTGGCCTGTAGCTCATGTCACCATGAAAGGTTCCTGTGAACATAAAGAAGACAAGAAATTTGGTGTTGTAACAATTTTCCCCAAAGTAAAATCTAAATTATTTATTATTTACAAGATAAAACAATGAAACATCTAAATCAACCTACTGGATTACTGCTGGTTTCTGTCCATAATTAGCAATCAACAGCAGAAAGCTTCTATGGACTAAGGACGCAACACAATTAGGCTACAATTTGTCTTTTCTGCAGGTCTGAACGATGGAGAAAAAAAATGTCATAAATAAGCAAAATTAAACTTAAAACTGGAAAACACTCACCCAATCTGCTAAACACTAATCTTTATCTGGCTTGGCACAATCTTAATCAGTCCTCCTGGATACAAAGTTAATGTCAATAAGAGCTTATGGAGAAAAATAATTATTTAATCTGTCCGGTTAGCAACATAAAAATTATTAAAGATAATCTAGGTTTTGTTTGAGGCACTTAATCTATAAGTAAACTAAATATCCACATGCATAACCAAATTGGTCCCTGCATTTTCTTTTCTATGTGGCACATAAAACGTATAGGTTACTTGCATAACCATTGTTCCCTGAGACATGGAACAAGGCCCTGTGAACAGCGGGCCAATGCCGTCGACCACACTCCATGGCGTGATGTCTCTGCTCCAATGACAGCAGGTGGCGCCATGGTGGTGTGATGGGGCATGTCCCTCATCTATTTAAGGCAAGGGACTTCCCGCCATCTTCAGGTTAGTTTGACTGAAGCGACGGTCTCTCATAGCACGGCCCGGAATGCAGTACTCAATCCATGTCTCTAGGAACAGTAGTTACGCAAGTAACCTATACATTGACATTTTACTCGTACTGCGTCTGCTAATACGCATGGGGAACACAGTACAATCCCACTGTGCTATAAGATCGGGAATCTGGGGAAACCCGAGGTCTCATACGTCACAAGCACCCTTGTCCAATCACTTGGAGGCTTAAGAGCCTATACCCGCGGCGTTAACGCGGCCAGGTAATAGAATATACAAGTGATGTAATCATAACTGAGCTGTCCCCTTTTGAGGGCAAGGCGGTCAAATAGAGAAAGAACCCTGATATATGATTATAGCGCTCTTAAGCCGGGCCTTATTGTGCTGCCGAAGGCATGGGTGAATAAACTCGCTGATGAGCCGGCGGTGCCGGATAGCTCAGAGTTTTTTTGCTTTGTCATGCTATGACTGAAGCTGAGGATACTGCAGCTTAGGGAGCCTAAGGCGACAATGACTTTGACTGAGTAGCTTTTCAGAAGGGAGTTTTGTCAGATAATAATGCGCTGCATAGCGTTGTAAGTGAAACTCAGAGTGTAATTCTGTCTGGCTATAACTGAAGCAGAGAGGCTGCAGTCAGTGAGCCTATAACGACCATCAGCTCTTCTGACTCGTTCCGCAGGAGGGAGTTCAGAGACAGTAAGCGCTGTCAAGCGCTGCGAGTGAGACTTCACCGAGAAGCGTGTTCGAGGCCTGGTTAAAGCGGCCCTAGCAGTGAGAGTTACTCCGCAGAGAGGACCCTGGCATGTAGTGCTGGGAAACCACCTGAGCTCTGAACTGCGTAGAGAGTACTTTAGGTACATAGCCGTGCCTTGGTTTCAGATGACTTTCGAGTCATTTCGCCCAAATGCAGGGCTTACAGACTCGCTTTACATATGCCAGTGCTAGAAGCAGGGTAGTCTTAAGCGTCAGAGCTTTCACTGTTTCCGTGGGAAGGGGCTCGAAGGGAGGGACTTTGAGTGCATTCAGCACTGTGGGCAGGTCCCAAGTCGGGACAGTGAGAGGGCGGGTGGCCTTCAGCCGCCTCATGCCTTTCGAGAACTGGATGAGCAAAGCATCTTTTGCCACTGTTTGTCCTGCTATCGGGTCATGGTGGGCCGACATAGCTGCCACGTAAGCCCTGAGGGTGGAAAGGGCTCGATCCATATCCAGCAGGTGCTGCAAGAATGACAGTATCTGTGATATATCACACTTAGGGGGGTTTTCACGGCGCTCTGCGCACTGTCTAGAAAACACGGCTCATTTCTAAGCATAGAGACGCCTCGTGGACGGAGCTCTAGCTTGAGAAATAGCGTTTAACACACCTTCTGGGAGGCGAGAAGGCTCCCGTTGAGCGGCCAAACATGGAGAGCCCACCGTTCGGGCTATGGGTGCCAGATTGTGCCCTTCGCCTGGGATAGCAGGTCTCTCCTCAGGGGAATTGGCCACGGGGGCTAACCCATTATTGGCCTAACCCATTTCCATGGTGAAATATGCTGGGAAGCGGGTGTTTTCGTCCGAGGCAAAAAGGTCTATTTCTGCTCTTCTGAATAAGTGCCAGATCGTCTGGGTTATTCGGGGGTGCAGTGTCCATTCTGATGGTCTGACCTTTCTCCTGGACAGCTTGTCTGCGCCCTGGTTGAGAAGGCCCAGTATGTGCGATGCTCTTATTGAGCGAAAGTACGACAGAGCCCACTTTAGGAGGCTTGCTGCCATTTTGTAGAGGCGTTTTGACGAAAGGCCCCCCTTGGTGATTTATGTACGACACCACTGTCATACTGTCCGAGCGCACCAGAATGTGACTGTCCCTCAGAAGTGGAAGGAAGAAGTGACACGCATGACACGCTGCCATCTTTTTCAGACAGTTGATGGCCGGAGGCCAGAGAACGCTTGTGCAGCGTGCCCCAACCCATCTTGGAGGGCGTCTGTCAGAAGCACTCTTCTCATGTTCACCTCATAGAGAGGGATTCAATTTTGCAGCCATTGAATGTCTTTCCATAGACGCAGTGCTGAAATGCGGGCTGCGTCTACTCTGAGCTTTTGGTGGCCAAGACGCCAGGCTCGCGGCAGCACCTCTGCTTTTTTTAACCAGAACTGCAGGGGCCTCATGTGTAGGTGGCCGAGCTGCAGGACCGTTGCGTTCATTCGCTTTGAGTCTATCACTGTGCCCAGAAAACTATCTGTCAGCTCACTCTTTGCGAAATTTACTCTGACACTACTTTGACACTCCGGGAATGGCGTGCCCGTAGCTCTGTGAGGCAGAGGGTGCTGAGCAGAGACTGTAAGCAGCCTAATAAAGATCTTAAGAAATCCATATCTTAAGAAATACATACTGAGGAGGCTGATTGTGTCTGAATAATTCACTTAAACATACTCCATCTCGATCGCGAATTGATTTTTTGTCTTGAAGGGAAGAAACGAGAGCTCAAGAGAGTCAGTGAAAGCACACTGATTGTGAGGCAAACTGAGCTCATGCCCCTTTTTTCTGAACGTTTATAACGAAACGCGCAGCACGTGATGAGGTGCACGAATCTTTATCTGAAACACACACTGAAGAGGCATATTATGTCTGCATAATTTGCTCAAACGTGTCCCATCTCAATCGCGAATTCATTTCTCGCCATGGAAGTGAAGAAAGTGAGAGCGTGAGGGACTCAACAAAGCGCGCAGCTATGAAAATGAGGCATCCCTCCGCCTATTTGTTGATTGCGCTCTGTGCATTTATGGATCGTTCCGCGTATTTGTGGATTTTGAAACATTTCTAGCGTCAAGACGCACACTGATCCACAAACGTGTGGTCTCCACCCACCTTCCACTTAAGCCAATCTGATACCGGCAGTGTGGGCTAACCAATCTTTGCACGTTCTCTCTCCAACCAGTCAACACTCGGGGTCAAAACACGCATCGATTCAGTGAAACATGAAACACAGATTACATTGCACATAATACTTATTTTATAGAGAAAAATAAGAACAGAGAAAGATTCAAAAAGGTTGATGACTCGTGTATTCGAATGTGAGTCGACTCTTGTTTTTGATAGACAATAACTTTATTTATTGTGCACTGTCAGCGTCACAACTTTCCAGATGGTTTATGTTCACATACAGCTACATGACACACTGCATGAATGATCATGTTTGAAAAAGCATAATAAGGGCACTTTAATCTTATCTTGAAATCGCACACAGACTACAGCAGCACACAAGAAGTAGAGAGAAGACGGAGACAGCGACCAAGTCAGTCGTTTTGCCTTGGAATATTAATATCTTTCAAATAAATGATGACAGTGGTTGTATCTGCCTGCTATATCTTGTGTTTTATTGACAAATGGTAGGTTTAGGGGCAGGGGTTGGGTTACGTGCTCATAAATGTGTAAGTTATATCATTTAATTAAAACTTTTTTGACAGTTTACAATAAAAAAATCATAACCCTACATATATGCAATAGTGCCATTGTTTTTACCCAATATATCTTTCAATTATGACGATAAAATAAAAAAGGCATATTCATGCTAAGGATTTCCTATTTAAAACAACGGAGAACCCTTTACGTCAAAAAATGACTGAAAAGGGGTACCTTGAGCTTCAAAAAGCGACGCAAAAGGGTCTTGACCAAGCGTCAAAATGTGACGAGTTGGAGTGAGACTGTGTTGAATATGTATACATAAATATGTGACCCTGGACCACAAAACCATTATTAAGGTATTTTGGTTTCCTACCATAAATATAGTAAGTTTTCATATTTGATTTTGCTAAGATCTTCATTTGGACAACTTTAAAAGCAATTTTCTAAAAATTTAGATTTTTTTATTGATGTACCTCAACCAAATATTGTCCTATACTAACAAAGCTTATTCATCTTTCAGAGAATGTATAAAAATCAATTTCCAAAAATTGTCCCTCATGACGGTTTGTGTGGTCCAGGGTCATACATAGTACAGTACATGTTCAATATACAGTACTATTATACTGACAAAAATCAAGTTCAAGTTCAAAGTTACAGTTACAGTATGGCCAAAATTAAACATTTTGGTGGAGATGTTTAAAATTTGTCACTTTTCTTAAAAAAGTGTGTAGCAATACTGACAGCAGACATTTCAGAACAACAAAACTGAGACAGATGCCATATAGGCTCAACAAACAATTATTTTCTCTCTCTTCTACAAAAAAGTATAATCGCAATTGACATTTGACAGTTGACTGAGTTTATGTTTATTTTTAGCGCTGTGGATTCAGGTGTGCCAATTAACTGTGTGGGCTGGCAATAAAAGAGCTGCTGTCTGTCCCCACTGTCCACTGCAGCATTTTCAATCCCCTATAATAACTGAACCCATTACACATATCTTCCTATAACACATATCCTGGACTTTAATTGGTTCTATCAGGAGTGATATATACCTTATTTATAGATCTTTCATGGAGAGCAAAAACACATCCTAGAAATTATGCAGGCAGATGCCTTCGGATGGACACCAGGAGCATTATACGAGCGCAGGGAGATTTATGTGACATGGAAAACGTGATAAGGTTTTGTAGGATTTGGCCCACGCATATCCTGTTTATCCGCATATTATGGCTGCTTTCATCTGAACACGTATCACAATAAACTCAGCAGGGTTTCATTTCTCAGCTGTAAAATTAGATTAGGCTCATTTAATGTTTCACTTCTTTTTACTACAGCTGGCATTAAAATTGTAAGCCCTGTCTGTCCACGGGTTAAAAAAAAAAGAAGCCTATTATGTCTGATTTTCTCTTGACACGTTATTGCTAAAATGAGTCATGATTCTGCCAGCCTGATCTTGTGAAAGTTGCTGTTTTATAAAAATATGGATCATGCGTAGATGCTTTCATTTAGCATTTGATTGGATCCCAGAGAAAAAGTGTGCAAACCAAATTGAAAAGCCAAGCTTTTGTGTTTAGCCATTAATATCATGTGTCAGACGGGCCTCTTGGCAGAGAAATTTTATGTAAGAAAAAAAAGAGAAACATTTAGCTTGTTGGAAGGAACAAATAATAGTAGAAAAATACTGAGTATCAAATGCATTATGATTAGTGCTTTTTGTTATATACCTAAACCTACCCCTTACCCCTTACTAATAAACTTTCTGCATTTTTACTTTCTCAAAGAAACCCCTTTCGGTATGTTAATAATCTTTTCACCCATGGGGAACTCTGTTTAGGTGACATGAGTCCCCATGAATCTGTGTGTACTTAGGTTTAAGTCCCCACAGGGATAATGATAAACTAAACCACACACACACAAGCAGTTCTAAAAGTTGAATAAACTAGAGCGTCAGTAGAAGGTAATATCAGAGCTTTTCACATCCTTTCTTGTCAAAACTGTCTATGTTCATTACTCACAACCAACCAACCTCAGGCCTGCACTGGATCAGGGTTTATTTGAAGGTCAAGCACACAGTTGTTGCAGATATAAACCTTTATAAATAACATTAATGCTTTTTGTAAATTGCTGACTAATCATTTGCCTTGATAGCTCAGGGCCTTGGTTCCTTCTGGCCTTTGGCCTGTGACATGAAATAAACATCATGTCAGCACTAGAGAGAGCAATGCATCATTTTCCTGATCCTTGAGAGTGGCATGACAGCGGGAGTCACGGGGCTGTTGGGCAAAACATCACACCGCATTAGGACTGATGAGAACTGCGTGGGGGGTCTATTTTGCACATTTTCAATGCAGCATAGAACAGGGGGGAAAATAATCATATTTCAGTTCAAAACTGGGTCCAGGTTTAAAGGCATATGTACGTACAGTAGTTCATTCTAAATTCTGCCATTATTTGCACACATGGATGCTGCTTTTTGTTTGTTTCTGTGAAACATAAGAGTATTGAAGAATCCTTCACACTGTAGATGGCTTTAATATAACGACAGTTTAGAGTGACGTGACATTGGATTACACTCAAGACACTCGACACTCAAGAATCAATGACATTGAAATGACTAATGTGCCATTGTGTGGAGTGAAATAATCTTTCTATTCATATTTCAATTCATTTCCAGTTAAAATCTACTCTGAGTAGCAAAACCGAATGCTATAACTGTTTGTAATGTCTGAGCTGAGGGAATAATCAAAGGAACTCACCTAAATATGTAGAAAATTCTGGTTCATTTTAGTTAAATCACTTCACCCTAAATTGCCATTCTATTCATGTAGCGGAATTCTGCTTCATTCTAGTGAATCCGTTCATTCAGATATTATATTTAATTGAACAGTTTAACAAAATGAATTCACCTATTAACAGGTGTATGTTATTATTGACCAGTGTTGTTGTTGTTAACTAAAGGAAACGATTAATATTTTCCAATAGGGTTGATTAAAGTATGAAATAAAATAAATTAACAATGAGCAATGCATTTGTTACAGTGTGTCAATTAAAAGTACGACTACACAAATGGTTCATGTTAGCTCAGGTCCATTAACTAATATTAACAGATAACTTTTATTTTTAATAATGAACTAGTAAATGTTCATAATGTTAACAAACGTAACCTTATTGTAAAGGGTTACAAAAACTTATTAGGCTATTGAGTGAAAGGCTAAAATAAATATAAAAAAAAAAACTAAAAAAAAACTTTTAAGAACTTGAGATAATGTAAGTTCACAACTGCTTGAAATATATAACACTGTGCAAGAGGTTTTGGGATATTTTATTACATCTTGTGCCTTTAACTTAAAGAAAATAAAGATAAATAGAAATATATATATATATATATATATATATGGCTATTAAATGACAAAATGACAAAAGCACAAAATGAAATGATGAAACCAAACTAAATGAAAGTAAAAAATATAAAACGGAAACTTATTCAGATACAGTAATGTAAGTGTTTTTGGCCTGGTTTTGTTGTATTTAAACTTACCTGCTTTATTTGAAAAATATAAGAGATATATATTTGTTTTTAATTCTATATGAAGAAAAAAAACGTCTTAAGCATGTTATGGTTTTGCTATATTTTTTTGGGGTGAACTATCCCTTTAAAAACAAGCACAGTTCTCACCACATTCTGTGCAACATTCTTCATTTGCCTCGACACATTAAAGATTGATTTGCTGATCCCGATCAACTGTGAAGAAACGTGTTTGCTGGCCGCAGGATGTTCCCCTCATGGCAGATAGTTTTACAGAACCTGCTCAAGCTGAAGTGTTTGGATTTGACAAGTGTCCTTAGTGTTGCTTGAGGGAGAATTTCCCATTAAAATAACATGAGTAATTAATACTGCATGGGTAAATTATTGACAGAACACACTACAAACAACTGCAGCACACAAAGGTACTGTATATATAGAGCTTTCTCTCTCTGCATGTGTGTGACTACCATAAAAATGAGATCCATTCAAGTTAAACAGCCAGCAGCTGCTCTCCCAGTCTCTCAGAAGCACAATATCTGAATCTCTGTTTACATTTCACCAGCCTGCATGATGTTATTTTCAATAACTTTCCACTCAAAAGTGTAGACTTGGCCTGATCCAAAGTAACACCCCTGGGGAAGAGTGCTACTGTGTTTTACAGTTGTAAGACAGATAGCTCCTTTACTGGTTCTCTCTGGGGATTAACACACACACACACACACACACACGCATTCTAAGCACATCTCACACCTCGCCACTCAAATTTGCCACCTGCCAGTACAGACTTTGCAAGTTAAAAAATCTATAGTGTCTCACTTGGTTCACACATCCAGCTGTTACATGGGAATTCTTAGCAGTTTTGTCAACCAGTGACATTTGCGAAGCCCTAGAGTGTCCTGCAGGGCCAGAACCGTTGGGTAATCTCTCTCTTGACACTGTCAGCTCATGTGTAATGTTGTTAAGGCCTGTTTACAACAAGTCAGATACTATGACACTTCGCAACAGCCAACAAAACTATGTACATCAAGTAACAATAAAGAATTTGTGACATGGTGAGTTTTTCAGCATACAAACAAATATTAACTTAGCATCTACATGAAAAGATGCAGATTGTTGCGATATGCTAATCTGATCTATAACACATACATTAGCATTCCAATTCCCTTCAATGGTATTTACTTTTATTAGTGGACACAATTGTTTTTGTGCCATAAATGTCATGCGACTAATCCCTCACTAGAGCTGCAGGAAAAATGATGTTATTATACCACTAATGGTACAACAACAATCACAAACTCTTTTCTGGTAACTACCCTGAGCTGTAATGTAGGCAGCAGACAGGGAAAAATACAGTCTATTTCACTCTATAAGGGGGTAGTTTATCCTCATGTCGTTCTAAACTACTTCCTTTCTTCAGCAGAATATCAAAGATGATAGTTTGAAGAATGAACAGATAACAGTTTTGTTGTCCGTAAAATGACAAAAACAACACTGGACCTTACTAACTGTCATTTCACACACACACACACACACACACACATACACACACACACATGTCTGGTTTGCCATCTTCGTGGGGACTCTCCATAGGTGTAATGGTGTTTCTACTGTACAGACT
>JAUCMT010000024.1:12227197-12237525 GCA_032357475.1 Enteromius thamalakanensis | reverse complement strand
TGCAACCAGGTACACTAATCTTAAGAAATACATACTGAGGAGGCTGATTGTGTCTGAATAATTCACTTAAACGTACTCCATTGAATTCATTTCTCGCCTTGAAGGGAAGAAACAAGAGCTCGAGAGAGTCGATGAAAGCGCGCTGCTTGTGAGGCAGACTGAGCTCACGGCCCTTTTTTTCTGAGCGTTTATAAAGAAACGCACAGCCCGTGACGAGGTGCACGAATCTTTATCTGAAACACACACTGAGGGGGCGGATTATGTCTGCATAATTCGCTCAACGTGTCCCATCTCAATCGCGAATTCATTTCTCGCCATGGAAGGGAAGAAGATGAGAGCGTGAGGGACTCAGTAAAGTGCGCAGCTATGAGATAATCTGCATAATTCGCTCGAATACTCAGTCCCAACAACAGATACACAGCTCTCGTCTGGGCGGGGAAAGAGTGAGAGCTTGAGGGGGAGCGAACACGCTAGACTGCGCCTTTTTTCTCTCAACATAAAACAGATAAAAAGCAGCAGGAAGCGAGCATAGGCTGGCCTGCGCGCGACTGTTTAACTGTTTATGCTTTTCTCAGACAGCCGAGGAGACTAAGCAGCTAGAGGGCTTACTTATTTCTACAGACCGGCAGAGCAAACGGAGAGGTAAAGGCCGCAGAAGGCTCTCTGTCTTGAGGCGGTGAAGCCGGTGTGAACTCAGAGCGCTGACCTCGGCTCCGCTCTCTCAGCGAGACAGGAGAGCGCGAGGCGCAGAGTAGCCATACTTGTTTACAAAACATGCAGTCGGATCCAGCGAGGGCAGTGTCCGCATGAGAGAGTCCCAGGCAGAAAACACTCTCCTGGTGTCTGTCAGCGGTGTGCAGAAGAGCAGAGCAGCGGCGACCAGGCATGTTGAATTGGCAGGGGATTTATCCAGCTGCAGACAATCAGAGGAAGGCTTCCAGTCAGGGACAGCAAGGAATCCATCGCTGAAGGAGAATGATCTGAAGATGGCGGGCAGTCCCTTGCCTTAAATAGACGAGGGACACGCCCCATCACACCACCATGGCTCCACCTGCTGTCATTGGTGCAGAGACTTCAGGCCATGTAGTGTGGTCGACGGCATTGGCCCGCTGTTCGCAGGGCCTTGCCCATTGGTTAAAATAGTCCCCAATACAGTGGCCAATGAACATGCAGTTTTAGTAAATAATAAAACTGCGTTTTAAAATAGGCTTTAGTTAGGGGGGAAAAGGAGTTTTCCCCATGCGTCTTAGCAGACGCAATACGATTGAAATGTCGAAAGGGAACTAAACTATCTCTTCTGTATAAAATAAGAGTCTCTTAACAGCAATAACACTTTATTAATTAAATAACAAAGTCCATCCTCGGTCGTCCTTACAAATTGAAATCCAGTGACATGGAACTGTGACAAATTTTCACTGGTGAAAGCTACATATTTAATAGAGAACTCATATGGAGGTTAAAAATATATTAATGACAGATTTGTTTATTACAAACATACAGATGTTTGCTTCACAGTACATTTTTTCATTGGCTGAAGTTACATTAGTTGTGGATTATTGTTTTGTTTTTATCAGCTGTTTGAACTCTCATTCTGACTGCACCCTTTCACTGCAGAGGATCTGTTGGTGAGCAAGGGATGCAATGCTAAATTTCTCCAAATCTGATGTGATAAAGAAACAACCACATCTACATCTCGGATTGCCTGAGGGTGAGTTAATTGAACTATTAATGAATTATTCCTTCAAGTGCTGTTTTAAAAAAGCAGTTGTGCTTGTTTATCGGTTTGAATAAATCATAATCCCCAATTTTATGTAACATCTTTCAAATGCCTGCTCACGCTCTGGCTAACTGTCTCAGCAGAACCCAGAACATTACCTGCTCTGCTTTCAAACATCTGCTTGCAACAAATTCTTGCTGGAGGGCTCCCCGCAGAAATGAAGCAACGCTACAGATTGAAGGAAGAGAGAATCACCACGGAGCCCAAGGCTAAGGGCTTGAACCCACTGTTCTGCAGCTCTCAGCCGTTCAATTTACCCAGCAAACCACAAAATATCCCAGTCAGCAAGGATGTCCATGATTTCACTTCAAACGGCGTCCTTCATGGAAGGCATGAGGGATTTGAGGAAAAGTTTTGGCCCACTGGTTTGCTTTTTTTCCCTAATTAATTCATTAAGTTTTTGCGTAGCAGTCTAACATGCCTTAAGATCACGTCTCTCCCCATTTGCCTGGGAATCCTTAAAGAGGCAATAATCTCATGTTTAAAATATCAGGCTTTTTGTTGTTGATATTTCCCCTTCAGCTATAATTAAATTCTTAATTATCAAGACGCAGTCACAAGGAACACAGAAGCAGGGAATTCAATTTGGAGACACCCTGTATCATCCCGAGGGTCAAGAAAGGATTGTGGGAAGTGAGTGGGTTACGAATTGGAAGAGAAAAGAGAAAATAAGAGAGTTATGAATTCTTTTGATGGATATAATTCGCAGCACTTTTTGTATCCTGCTGCCATGAGCTCACCTGATTCACTGACATCTTAATCAAGTCCTTCTCTGGAGGAATCGCTCTGGATTATAGCTCGGTTCTTTCTATTAACAGCAAGCAACAACAGCAAGCTCCCGTGGACTAAAGACACAACATAATTAACTTTCTCTTTGTCCTTACTGCAGGTCTGTGTAATGGGGAAACTTTGGAAAGTGTGTATGTTGGGCATTAATAAAGGTATAGTTCAATGGGGGGTAACCATCACATTGTTTTAAATCTGCATGTTCATGTTGTTTCCACTGAAAACAAAAGGATATTATACTTGACGTCTTTCAAACAGCGTTCATCTCATAAACAATATGAAAATGATTGTTTATGAGTTTATTTGAAGCATTTATTTGACAAACAGAGTAAAACAGTAAAATTATAACAATTTTAATGGATGTTTTGCTAAAAACTTGTTTCGGGAGGAGCGTGTATGAAGTCAACCGTTGCTGGCGCCGTTTTATCTCCTTATCTCACCTGCCCAATCAGATCCATCCTACCCACCCTCCTCCGCCCCTTTCTTCACCATTCTCTGCTATTCTCACGCCTTCCTTCACGGGGGGCATGCAGGGTCCAATAATGTAATTTGTTTCTGTCCTGTGATTCTGTCATTTACTCCAAATCTTATTTTCCAGCATTTTGATTAATGATTTTTCAGAATGATTCTTTACCCATTAAGTTCCAGAATTCATTGATGAATACAAATTTCATTTATTTCTAAAATTATGAATGTCTTAAATAAATGGTAATAAATAAATAAATTACAGACACTAAACATTTGAACAGAATTGTCTATGAGTCAACATGTGGCTTAATTTTGTAATTTCCAAGTCAAATAAAATGATTCATTATTTGTCAAAAATAATATGCAATTTTAAGCATATTTGGAAACTGTGGCATATATAAAAAAAAAAAAACTATTTTAAAAGTATGCTTCAGCTTGAGAGTGTTTGCAAAGATTTTTGCATCATACCCAAGAAGATTCGACACTGTAGTTGCTACCAGAGGTTCTTCAACTACTTAGTACTTTTGAATACTTATGTAAATGTGATATTTATGTTATTTATTTTTAATATATTTACAGGCATATAAATAAGAAAAAATAACAATTTACACAAATGGAGAAAGTGCACTGTATGCAAAATGTAATGACAGGATGTTCATTACTTGATGAACTTTTCCTTTAACATGTTTTCAGCACACATATATGCTTACTTTTAAACTATTTATGACTAAAAGCACTGTAAGGAAGGGTGTAATGTATGAACTTTGACTAATTGCTGAAATGCAGGTTTTGCCATGGTTACGAAGAGAGCTGAGGACGCTTTTCCCTCTCTCACACTGAGATCTTGATGATTGGTCTATTTGGGAGTGTGTCCGGAACTCAGAGGAATGAAGCTGACACTAATGCAGAGTGGAGGTGGCACAGAGGTGCACTGCGGATGTGCTTGCACTCTTTAAAGTGTCAGCACTGCTATGCCGGCACTGCGCCTACCTCCTCCTCCTCCAGACATTACAACGCAGTATGTGCCTCGGGGAACATGGGTAAAGGATTGCCCCCGGCTAATTCGACATGCCTCTTCTACATTTTATTCTTGTCGGTCATTGTGCAGGACCTCAAAGAAATGTTTGACTATGTGCAAGGCTTGAACACCGATATCTTCCTGCATTTTCTTCAAACTGCTTTTTATCTCATTGGGTATTTAAAAGCTGCCCCTCTTAAAGCTGAGATCTCCCCCGCAGGCCTCGTTCCTGCCTTCTAGGTCAGCGCTTTTGTGATGTCATGCATTCTGCTGGCCAGATGCAAAGGCGGTACTGACTCCTCCAGTTCCCTGCAGCACGCATCTCCCTCGACTCATAGGTAAAGAGTTCACGTCCTGGAATGGAATGGAATGGACTCGCTGAATGGGCTCTGTGGGAAACAGCTTGTGCAGTCTGATCAGTTCTGACCCATACAGATGAGAAATACAGATAAAGCAACATATTAAACCAACTAGTCACAGGACATCTGTCAAATGAGAGTCTAAATGTCAGGTGACTTCTCAGGGTCATTCTGGTACTAATACCACTAAAACTCAAAGGAACAGTTCTCTCAAGAATATAAGTTTGGTCATTAGCTGACATTTTGTGTTAAAAATGTACTTACACTTTACTTTCTGCTAAATGTTAACTTTTTTACCTAAATGAGAGAGATTGTACAAATTGCATGCTATTGTTTATTTAGTGCTATAGTGCTATCCACCAGAAAAAATAATAGTTTTGAATTAAAAATGAAAAAAATATATATAAAACTGATCAAGTAAATGTGCTGTAACCTGGATGATCCACAGCTGTTTTGTTTTATTTTAGTTGGCACTTGTTTGTCCTAAATGTTCTTCAGAAAAATCCTTCAGGTCCAACAAATTCTTTGGTTTTCCAGCAGGTTTTGCATATAAGAATTTTTTCCAACAATGACTGAGATTCATCTTTTCATGATGAGGATAACCGAGTGACTATTACAAAACGTTAAAACACTCACTGATGCTCTAAAGGAAAAACATACATTAAGAGCCAGAGGTGCACACTTTTGAACAGAAGACAGAAGACAAACCTATTAATCAAAAACAAGGACAAACACTTTAGCCATTTTTATCAAATTGATTTATTTCAGGAAATAGAGGTATTTAATTCATTTTTGTTATTAATTTGAATTATTAACTATTATCTATGTGGTAAAACTTTACAAGAAGGTGCCATTTGTTAACATCAACAAACAATGAAGAATACTGTTGGTGTGAACACTGAGACTCAGAGTCAGACATATTGAGATCCATATGCAGTTTAATTCCAAAACGTGGTCGTACAGGCGTAGGTCAACAATGGCAACAGGAGCAACAGAGGTAATACAATAATCGTGGTCAAAGTCCAGGCAAAGGGTCGAGATATCAAGCGAACAATCAGTAAACAAAGTCAGGCAAAGATCGGGGTATCAGGCAGAGAATCAAACAACAGGGTAGAAACAAGGTCAATAACAGGCAATCCAAAACACAGAGAAAAACGCTCAGAGATGCTGCCGTGGCAAAACAAAACTTCTTCGGGGTCTGGGAGCTGGGCGGTCAGGATGTTCTCGATGGTAGGTGGTTAGTAGATTGGGATCCAGGATGTCTTGGGCATTTACCCACAATCGCTCCTCCGAACGGTAACCCTACCAATCAACGAGATATTGCAGTACTCGCCCCCGGCGCCGGGAATCCAGGATTTCGTGGACCTGGTAAGTCTCCTCCTCGTCGATGATCAGGGGGGGTGGTTCCTGGGGCTCGGCCTTGTCTAGGACCTCCTCTCCTTCCGGAGGATCAGCGGGCTTGAGCAGAGAAACATGGAAGGTAGGTGAGATTCTGTATTGTGCAGGTAATCTTAAACTATATGACACAGGAGTGATCTGTCTAATGATTTGAAAAGGACCCACGTACCGTTGTGTCAATTTCCGGCAGGGTTGGTTCAGGCATAGATTCCGAGTAGACCGGCCTCATAAGGAGGGTTAGGACGACGTCGACGATCGGCTTGAGTGGTGTAGAGCATGAACATGAGCTCGGTTCCAGGTGTCCTCACTGTGTTGGAGCCAGTGGTTTAGTGCGGGTAGGTTGGTGGGTTCCCCTGACCAGGAAAATAGGGGTGGTTGGAAGCCGAGTACGCACTGGAATGGTGTCATTCCGGTGGATGGTTTCCGTAAGGAGTTCTGTGCGTACTCGGCCCACAGAAGAAACTTGCTCCATTTGTGCTGGTCACGGTGGCAATAGGAGCGGAGGAACCTGGTGAGTTCTTGATTTAATCTCTCTGCCTGTCCATTGGACTCGGGGTGGTATCCTAAAGTGAGACTGATATTTATGTTCAATTGTTTGCAGAAGGCTGACCATAGGCGGAAGGTAAATTGGGGTCCCCTGTCAGTGATTATGTCTTCTGGTAGACCATAGAATCTAAAGACTTGGTCAAGGATGACCTCAGCTGTCTCCCAGGCAGTGGGTAGTTTCCGAAGGGGAATGAGACGACAGGACTTGGAGAATCTGTCTACCACAGTCTACCATGACGGTATGGTTGTATGATGGGGGCAGGTCGGTGATAAAGTCCATGGCTATATGAGACCAAGGACGCTGGGGAGTCTCTAAGGGCTGTAGTAGGCCGGCTGGTCTTTGGTGTGAGGATTTTGAGATGTTGCAGATCTGACAGCGCTGGACAAACTGAGTAACTTCCGGGACGAGAGTGGGCCACCAGAACTTATTTTGGACGAGTTCCAAGGTTGCCTGAATTCCAGGGTGACCAGAGCTAGTAGTGTCGTGGACATGATGGAGCACTCTAGTTCGGAGGTTTGCGGGAACATATTCCTTTCCAGGAGGACATTCTGGTGGTGCAGGTTCCTGTACCTGAGCCTCTGTGATTTCAGCAATGAGGTCCCAATGGATGAGTGCCACGATACAGGTTGCTGGTATGATATGCTCTGGCTCTGAGTTGGTAGGTGGTGACTCGAATTGCCTGGAGAGTGCGTCTGCTTTACTGTTTTTACTGCCGGGCCGATAGGTGACCTTGAGTTAAATCGAGTGAAAAATAGGGCCCATCTGGAATTGAGTCGCTTGGCAGATTGAAGATACTCGAGGTTTCTATGATCTGTTAGTACTGTGAAGGGTAGTTTCGAACCCTCAAGCCAATCTCGCCATTCTTCGAGAGCACATTTCATGGCTAGGAGTTCCTTGTCTCCTACGTTGTAGTTCTGCTCTGCAGGGTTCAATTTGCGTGAGAAGTAGGCGCATGGTTATAATTTGCATGGATTGCCTTGGCATTGTGATAGTACGGCACCTATTGAGTTGGAGGCATCGACCTCCACCACGAATTCCAGGTCTGGGTTTGGGTGGTGAAGGATCGGTGCTGAGGTGAACAATTCCTTCAGTTTTAGGAAAGCCTGATCTGTCTGTGGTGTCCAGCGAAGGGTGGTGGGTCCCTTGCGGGTCATGGAGGTGAGTGGTCCAGCTACCTGGCTGAAGCCCCAGATGAATCTTCGATAGAATTTGGCGAACCCCAAAAATCTCTGCAGGTCCTTGATGGTGCGGGGTCTGGGCCAGGTAACTATGGCATTGACTTTTTGTTCATCCATGGTTACCCCCTCTGCGCTGATAATGTAGCCAAGATAAGAGATCTGGGTCTGATGGAATTCACATTTTTCCAATTTGGCATATAGCTGATTCTTGATGAGTCTTTGTAAAACAGTGCGTAAATGTTGAATATGTGACTGAAGATCCTCCGAATAAATTAGGATGTCATCGATGTAGACTAATACTTGGCGGTTGAGTATGTCCCGAAAGAGATCATTAACAAGAGCCTGGAAGATGGGTAGTCCGAAGGGCATAACCCGATACTCGTAGTGCCCATCTGTGGTTGAATAAGCGGTTTTCCATTCATCACCCCTCCTGATTCGAATCAAATTATAAGCGCTGCGAAGGTCCAGTTTGGTAAAATACTAGGCTCTCCTTAGTTGTTATAGAGCGGCGGGCACTAAAGGTAGTGGGTATCGGTATTTGATGGTAACCTCATTTAAACCCTGATAATCTATACAAGGACGAAGACCCCCATCCTTCTTCTTCACCAAAATGAAACCTGCGGAGGCTGGTGAGGTGGAGGGACGAATGAAACCCTTTGCTAACTCCTCTTGAATATATTTCCGCATGCTTTCAGTCTCAGGTTGTGATAAGGGAAAAATTCTACCTTTAGGGGGCACTGCTCTGGGGATGAGGTCGATGGCGCAGTCAGTGGGTCTGTATGGTGGTAAACTGGTAGCTTTCTCCTTACTGAACGCCTACCGTAGGTCATGGTACTATGAAGGTAAGTGTTCGACTTCTTGTGATGGTTTTAATGATGGTTTCGGGTGCTGAGTGATGCTTGGGTGCTCCTTTAATCCCTGTAGACAGTTCTCCTTGAAGTGCGGGGACCAGTGTGTGATCTCTCGTTCCACCCAGGAGATGATGGGGCTGTGCTGCTCCAGCCAGGGATATCCTAGGATTACTTTGTGCTCTGGTGAGGTGAGGGTGAACACTCGAATGGTCTCCTGGTGTATGGCTGCCACTTTCATCGTCAGGGCTTCAGTGATGTGAGTTCCCTGGCTGGAGCCCAGTGGCCTTCCGTCTAGGGCTGCCACAGCCACATGTGGTCTGTAAGGCCACAGTAGAGGCATAGATGGGTCCTTATACGGCGATATTGTTCTTTCTGGGTGAGGTGAGTAGTTTCTAGTTGCATAGGTTCAGGATCAGAATGAGATGTAGAGGTGGCGGACGCTGTAAAGCTGGGTAAGTGCGTCCGGAACAAAGTAAATTATCCACCTGAATGACCATGTCCATATACTGTTCGAATGTTCTTCCCTCATCACGGCATGCCAGTTCAGTCTGTAATTCGTCGCGCAAAGCTTTGCGGTACAGCATTTTTAAAGGCTCCCACAATGCAGTAGCCCAGCGCTTTACCAGTTAGCAATGAATAAATCAGTAACACTCGACTATCGTCGCTGGTGAAATCCGAAGACTGCTGATTTACATAGATCTCACATTGTAAAAGGAAGCTTTGGCATTTTCCAGGACTGCCATCAAACTTATCAGGAAGGGAAATTCGTGGCTTACCGGAGGTGACTGGCTGAGGTGGAAGAACCGGAGCTGGAGTGGCTGGCAGCGGTGAGAGCTTGCAGAGATCGTGAAACTCCCTCCATACACTGGTTCAACTTCTCCAACTGCTGTTGATGTGAACTAAGTTGAGTAGCCTGCCGGGTAATCTCCTGGCCCATGGAATAAAAGGCTGCTGGAACTTCTAGTAGCAAAGTTTTCTTTGAACATTGAGACATGTCAGACATGTTGAGATCCATATGCAGTTTAATTCCAAAACGTGGTTGTACAGGCGTAGGTCAACAATGGCAACAGGAGCAACAGAGGTAATACAATCATCGTGGTCAAAGCCCAGGCAAATGGTCGAGATATCAAGCGAACAATCAGTAAACAGAGTCAGGCAAAGATCGGGGTATCAGGCAGAGAATCAAACAACAGGGTGGAAACAAGGTCAATAACAGGCAATCCAAAAAGTTGCTGCCGTGGCAAAACAAAACTTCACAAGATACTAGATGCAAGCATGGTCCTTTTATAGTCCAGTAAAATGGCAACACCTGGCGCGGAAGTGACCCGGTGTTACACGGAAAAGGGTCCGGGCGGAAGTCAATACTCAGAGGATGGTTCCCGCTGATGACGGTCGGAGGGAGCCACAGAGGCCGTTGTTACAGATATTCTGTATTATGCAGGTAATCTTAATCGGTATGATACAGGGGTGATCTGTCTAATGATTTGAAAAGGACCCACGTACCGTTGTGTCAGCTTCCGGCAGGGTTGGTTCAGGAGTAGATTCCGAGTAGACAGCCAGACCCAGTTACTGGCCTCATATGGGGGGTTAGGACGACGTCGACGATCGGCTTGACCTTGACCTTCCCAGACCAGGAAAATAGGGGTGGTTGGAAGCCGAGTACGCACTGGAAAGGTGTCATTCCGGTGGATGGTTTCCGTAAGGAGTTCTTTGCGTACTCGGCCCACAGAAGAAACTTGCTCCATTTGTGCTGGTCACGATGGCAATAGGAGAGAAGGAACCTGGTGAGTTCTTGATTCAATCTCTCTGGTATCCTGAAGTGAGACTGATATTTATGTTTAATTGTTTGCAGAAGGCTGACCATAGGCGGGAGGTAAATTGGGGTCCCCTGTCAGTGACTATGTCTTCTGGTAGACCATAGAATCTAAAGACTTGGTCAAGGATGA
>JAUCMT010000024.1:12214955-12225888 GCA_032357475.1 Enteromius thamalakanensis | reverse complement strand
AAATTTCCCTTTTTGTTTTTTTTTTGCAAAACATGATCAAAGGACATGAAAGTGCCCGTAGTCTAAGAATCGCCCATGTATCGGGTAAAGCTATAAAAATAGGGGCAAGACCCTTTTGGGTTAGAAGAGTGTTTGTTTTGGTGATTTAAAATACCCTGCGTACCCTGCCTTTAATATACCATGTATGCCTTTTCAGTTTATGTGATGGACAACAGTAAATGCACTATTATTGTTATTATTGTTATTATTGTTACTGTTATTTTTCTACAGGAAAAGCTGAAACTAATATTGTTCTACTGAGACAACCTTAGCCATATAAAAGTTTTTATATAAGAGTTTGCCCATAAAATAAACTGTTGACCAGTCACCTTATAATAAGCTTCTTGCAATGTTTCCTCTAAAATCAGTGGAGAAATAAATAAAAGGCAAAATGATAATGATGCTGGTAAAAGTTTGTCATCCCAAACTTCATTTAGTAGTCTCACAGATTCTACAGATTCTGTATCTCTAAAGACAACGGCAGCATTTAAAATGGATCACTTGTATCATGAACTCGCTGAACCTTAGTCAGTGTGTAAAGTCTCTTCCTACTGCAACATTTAGAGAGACATGACTGAAGTTTTACAGCAGCTCAATCTGGCTTTCTCTTTGACTCTTCAGCGCCTCCTTGGTTTGAACGTCCCTCAGGGAGAGAAGTATAGAGTTCACAGATGCAATATTGCACACAAATAAATAAATATATGGATTATAAACAGTAAACACTGATGTCATTTGCAAAAGGGAGTGGTGTGCGGACAGGTTTAAGAGATACTGTATGTCCGACAGAAGCTGCCCTGTGTTATTTTGCAATAAAAACGAGAGCCTTTTTCAAATGACAGATGCAAATAGAGGTGCCAAAATCATCCTTGATCTTTCTCATTACAATGAGCAGTTAATTTCACCTTCAAGAACAACATGACCCTGAAGATGAGATGATGCAATTGCCACAGTAACATTTCCAGCTAAAATTAGGCTTCTATTATTTGTGAAAAGAATAGAGCCCAAATTGAGTTCGGAATATGGAGAATTTCATAGAGATGATAATCAAATTCACTCAGAAAATTGCCTTTCAGTCTCATCTGGCCTAATGTCACTGATAACACATTGTGTGAACTTGCTCACATCCTGTATGATTTTTTTTTTATATGTTTCATATGGACTTAAGACAGATTGAATAATAGAAAGACAGACTGACAGATTGTTCTGGGTTTATATACAGTTCAAACCAGAAGTTTACCTACAGAATCTACAATAAAGTTCATTAGTTATCACTTAACAACATGACTTCACATGAACTAAGTGTCACAATCGGGTGCTGTTCCGACTCGCGCTTGTACACCTGGAACCACAGGGCTGGTAGGGAGTGAACACTAATTACAGGGCAGAGCTACAAACGAGGGAAGACACATGGCAGAAACATAAACAAAAAGCAAAGCACATGGCACAAAACCACAACATAAACACAAGGCCAGCCTCTGGCGTCACAGAGACCTCACCCTAGGTGTGGATTCCAGACGCGCAGGCAAACACTAGTCTCTAAGGGGGGCAGTGCCGCCGACAGGAACAACCACCAGGGCGGAGCAGGCAGCAAAGGTGCAGGATCTGGAGGGCGCACGGGGTGCGCAGCCTACTCTGGACCTGATAACTCACAGTAATTGACAGGATCAAACAGCTATAGCCAAGGCAACTCACAGTCATCAGAAGGTTCAAACATTTCAGGCCATGGTAACTCACAGTTATCAGAGGGTTCAAACATTTCAGGCAATGGTACCTTACAGTTATCAGACGGTTCTAACATTTCAGGCCATGGTAACTCACAGTTATCAGAAGATTCGAACAGTTCAGGCCATGGTAGTTCACAGTCATTCAATTCAAAAGGTTCAGAACAGGGTGATTCACAGCCATTCGATTTAAAAGGTTCAGAGCTTGGTGATTCACAGTCATTTGATTTAAAAGATTCAGAATATGGTGATTCACAGCCATTCGATTCAAAAGGTTCAGAACATGGTGATTCACAGTCTTTGATTCAAAAGGTTCAGAACACGGTAATTCACAGCCATTTAATTCAAAAGGTTCAGAACGTGGAAATTCATTCAGTCATTCAATTCAAAAGTCTCACCTGGCCGTAAATCCTGAACTGGGACAGTGGGACCGACTCGGTCACAGTCTGTGATGGCTTGCGGGGCAGAAATAACTTGTCGATGTCCGCAACTAGAAGTGGCGGCACACAAGGCCGTAATGGAGAGATCTCCGTAGAGATTAATGCAATTTGCTGCTCGCTCTCGAGTGAAGTGTGGGGTGACGACGGAGAAGCCGGACTCTGTGATCGCGGGACTTGAGTGATCCTCCCACATGTGCTCGGACTGTCTCTAGGCACAAGAAGACAGCCGTCCTCCAACCTTAACCCCCATAGTATCCGGGAATTCGACGCGGCTGAGGCAACGAGCCACAATCTTAAAGAGCACAATAATCACAGTGTCCTCAAAGTCCACCTCCTCGGCGAGGAGGTAAAACGATGCCACAAAGTCCTCGAAAGAAAGACCACGGCAGCTCAGAGCAGAAAGTTCCTCAGCAAATGCCATCTCTTCCTTGGTGCACACAAGGCTTGGACATCACTCCTTCACTGGGGTAGGTTTGAGCGTCGGGCGTCGAGCTGAGTTCCATGTGTTCCAGACTGCACCATTTCACCCCAGTTCCGATATTCGCCGCCAAGTTGTTTTTGGGCAGCCTATTTTTCTCCGCCCTTCAGGTGTCCACTCGAGGGCTACAGCATAGTTGCTTTTTGCGTCTTTCCTCAGGACATGTCCGATCCGTCTTGTTTGGAACATGTTGTTGCCATTGGATCGTGAAAATCCTCTGTACGCATTTGGTCTGGAAGATATCAAGTTTCTCTTCTTCTCCCTTTGTCAGTTTAAAGGTCTCACATCCGTATAGTAATACTGACACTACGAGGATCTTGAATTGGGAGGTCTTGGTCTTTCTGTCACTGGCATGCCAGATGTTCAAAAGCTGCTTAAACTGTGCACTTGCCAATGCTACTCTCCTTTTGACAGCCGCTGTGCCTCCGCCATCTTTAGTAACATTTGCTCCCAAATACGCATTTGCTCCCAAAATGTTCTTCCACCTCAGTTTCTCCAACTTTCAGCTTATCCTCACTCTTGCTGTTGGCCTTCATAATCTTGCACTTCCCTGCATTCAGCTTCAGTCCAACTTTGGCTGCATTCTCTTCCATTTTGGTTGTTTTGTGCTGGAGATGTCATTGCTGTAGACAAAAGGGCAAGATCATCTGCAAAGTCAAGGTCTTCCAGCATGGTTGTGAAGCCCCATTGGATTCTGGTTGTTTCATCCTCCACAGTTCTCTGGATGACCCAGTCGATTACCAGGAGGAACAGAAAACCTGACATACAGCACCCCTGCTTCACTCCTGTCGCCACTGGGAACCAGTCGGTTGTTTCATTTTCATCACTAACGGAGCACAGAAAGTCCGTGTACAGGGTCTTGACCATCTGGATCAGCTTTTGGGGAATCCCGTACTGGCGCATGATGAACCAAAGGCTATATCGGTGTATGGAGTCGAAGGCTTTTTCAAAATAAACAAAGTAGATGTACAGTGTAGCATTACCCTTGTTGACTTGTTCCAGGATATTCCTGAGAATGAATATCTGGTCGATAGTTTCTCTGCCTGTCCTGAAGCCTGCTTGTTCTTTTCTGAGTGACGAGTCAACTCCTGCCTGTATTCTGTTGATCAGGATCTTGCTGAGTACTTTGCTGGCTAGAGGCAACAGCGTTATTCCTCTCCAGTTCTCACAGTCTTGAAGGTTGCCTTTCTTTGGAATTTTGCAGATTAGCCCTTTTGTCCATTGTGTTGGTACGGTCTCTTTTTCCTAAATAATGTCAAAGCTTCGTTTTAATTTTTAACTGGTATGCCTAATGTCTGCTTTCAGCATTTCAGCTAAAATTTGGTCTGCTCCAGGAGCTTTTCCGTTCTTGGGGGCCTTTGGTGCAGTCTTGATCTCTTCCACAGTTTAAGCTTCGGTTGGAATGTTGCTCTTCTTGTTCTTCCTCCTCTTCCTGTTGTGGTTTCTCTGGTGGTTCCCTGTTGAGCAGTTCCTGGAAATGTTCTTTCCACCTTGCTAACCTGGCCCTTTTTACTCTTCAGCAGCTCCCTGTTCTTGCTCTTCACTTCTGCTGCTTGTCTGGTGCTCTGTCCTGTTAGTTGCTTCACTATGCTGTACAGTTCTTTCGCTCTTTCATTCTCCGCTGCATTCTGTGCTCTCACTGCTTTCTCTGCCATCCACCTCCTCCTATCTTCTCTTACACTCCTCTTTACCTCCCTGTCCTTCTCCTTGTTGTTTTTCCTGTGGTTACAGACAAGCAGTTTGATTGTCCACTGATCAGAAGATGGTCAATCTGATTCCTCACCTTTCCATCCGCTGATACCCATGTTGCCTTGTGTATGTCATTATGGAGAAATATTGTTCCTGTTACCACAAGTCTATTCAGCTGGCAGAACTGGCACAGTCTTTCTCCTTTGTCATTCTTTGTTCCTAATCCATGTACGCCCATTGTCCTTTCGTGCCCGTTGTTGTCGCTTCCAACCTTAGCATTGAGGTCTCCCAAGGTGATGATAATATCGTTCTTGTTGCATCCATCCAATACTTCTTGTAGATCCTGGTAGAATTGTTCTTTCTCCTTGTCTTCCTTCTCGTTGTGAGGAGCGTACACTTGAATAATGGTCACTCTCCTGTATCTCGAGTAGAATCTCGCTGTTATGATCCTATTATTGATGGGGGTCCATTCAATTAGTGACTTCTCTGCTTGCTGGCTTATCATGATGGCAACACCAACCTCATGCAGTTCTTCATGTCCGCTGTAAATCCGTGTCTGTCTTGAAGCCATCTTCATCCTGCCAAGTATTCATTGCTGATCCCAAGTATATTCAGTTGGTACACTTCCATCTTTCTCGCGATCTGTGCTGCTGCTCCTCCTCTATACATAGTTCTCAATTGCCAATGCCCTATGGTGAAAATGTTTTTGGGTGTCACAAGAGATCTTGTGGGGTTTCCCTAAGGCTTTGACCCTGGTCTTGTTGCGATATGATGTCCGTTGTTTCTGTAACAAGCTCTTTTTCCGGGAGTAGGCCGTTAGCCTTCTGCCCAACCCCCAGGACCAGTAGTTTTCTGTCAGGGTGTCTTTGCCTTAGACTGTGTTGGTCCATGACACCATACAGTGTGCGCGTGGATAAAAAAAAAAATAATAATAATAATAATATAATGCTGAAAAACCAAGCTGAAGGTTTTTCTTAAGAACAGTGGGCAGTTTAACTATTCAGGACAAATAAGAGACTCATAAACAACTATCACTTTTTAAACTTAAATTAAACTCTTTTTATATTTTTTTTTATATTTTATCCTGATTGTTTTTCTGATAATATAATGATCATAATTTTGTTTTAAAATGTAAAAATGTGGTTTAGTTTTGCACCCCACTGTATGTGGATACTTTATATGAGCTTTCCAAATGTCTTGTTATATGCAAAGCACCTGCCATCCTTGGGACAGTTTGAAGACAAGGTCACTTCATTGGACTGACCCCTCTCGCAGAGCATTGAGCAGTTTTATAATAAGGTGTCCGAATTTTGCATTTTAGACATCTTCTGGACTTGTGACATCTCAGCTAAAGTCTCTCTCTCACACTCTCTCTCATTTTATATGCAGTGTACAAAGAAGAATGACCAACAAGATTGGGTTGTTTCCTACATGCAAAACTCAGGGTTAGTGAAGTTAGCGATGTCATGAAAAGAAGATACATGCATGTTCTACCTTACTCACCCGATTTTACATTCCTCTCTGACAGTTGCACACAAAAATACTCAAAACTAACAGCAAAACATAAAATACGGGTTATTTACACTGGATAGAGTCAAGTTTTGCATTTAATCAAGCTTCTCCTGCATTGTCTAATTAAAAGTATATATGTTCAGTTTTCACTGCAAAACAACACAAAATGATGCAAATGGCATTGCCATTTCAAGAAAACATTTGAACATTTGCTTAGGAATGTCAAATGACCTTTTTAGTAAGGAAAAATAAAAATGAATTCCTCCTTCATTTGAACTCAACAGTGGTAGTTTAGACAGTCCTGAACAGTCCTGACCTACATCCTTGTAGCTGTTATAAGTCCTTGTCTATTATAATGTTCTGTAAAAAACATAGATTTTAATAATAATAATAATGATATTTAGTTTTTTTCCACCTCACAGTCTTCATGTTTTGAACTTGTACAGGCAAATACAGCCCCACAATGACATTTAAGTTGATGTCAGGTCTCCGTCTCCACCATTTGCTTATTTTGTCCTTCTCTTCACTGTACGACTTTATTAGTCTCAACAGGGTGTCTTTGATCCTCTCCATTTTCATAAAATCTGAAGCAAGATTTTATATGGGCAATCACGAGTATTTGGTTGTGAGATTCAGACAGTCTTTCAACTCTTTAAAATGCAGGAAATGTATTAAAAAACTAAAAAACTAAACTAAAAAAGAAATATGTTTTGGAAATATGCCCAATCACAACACTCTTTTCCATGAAGAGCCCAATTAACAGAGAAAGAAGGCATTTTTTGCATCAAAATAACAAATAATTCGCATTTTCACTCTATTTCAAAGCTTTTAGTCAAATAAGTGTTTTTGCCACCAAGTATTAAGCTACTTCCAGTGTTTGAAAGTTGTGTTCATGAAAGTAAAATCATCAGGCAGATTCTCACAGCTCGTACTAAGTTGCTAAACTATTCTCATTGATGCCCTTGCTGAATCTGAATGACGGCTTTCATATCCCCCAGCGTTCAGAGGCGCATGCAGAGCAGAGCTCGGAGTGAGTTGTTCACTTCTCCTCCAGTGAATTCTACCTCACGAAACATAGAGGATCTGTAATACCGAAGGAAATTTGCATATCAAACATTCCATAGTTATCACTCGAGGGAGGACATCAAATCCTCCAGTGTTCATTCTCATGTTTGTTTGCGAGTTGATAGTCAAAGTTGTTTTGGTCTGATGCTAAAAGTGAATGCATTATTAGCTGCACTGCTAATGTGGTGTGTTTGTATATTAGGTTGCTGCTGATTTTAGGCAAGTTTATTTTGAGTTTGGTTAAAAAAGGAAGATTTCGATGATTGTGCATTTATAATGTTCATCAGAACTGCACTAGTAACTGATCATAATCCAAATAGATGGTGGCTCCCTGTAATACAGTTTAACTAGGTGCTAAATATTCTAAAATGGTGCTGTGTTGTTAAAGGTTGTGCAAGCAGAACTAAACCGAAAATGACTGTTTTATATTTGAATTTAAGCAATTAAAAGAAACTCATATTAAAATAAATACATTTTTATGTAGATCTTTGTCAAGAAAAAAAAATAATGCTAACAGACAGTGTATGGGACAAAATTAAAATGAGATTAAAATGCATCAGACCTCATGTCCTCAGGCAAAACGGACTCAGGTGGAGTGTGATGTGTTATGCCCCGCCCTGTGTGACGTCACATTACCATATGATGACACTATTACTTTTTAACTTTAACTTTTTAAACATGCACAAAATACTCTTGAAATGCATGTTATCCTATGCATAAAATTGAATTAGTTTAGCATTTAATAAAACTGTTAAAATAAACAATATCAAAAGCAGCTTATCTCCATCTGCCATCCTCAACAGTTCCCGACCACCACTTTGCTTGGGCCGCGTACGTGTAGAGATTTTGTATGATGCCTTATAACCTGAGGACGTTTTGGCTAATGCTTTTTAATCGGAGTCCATTTCGCCCTATGCCTGATTGTACGAGACCTGACACCGGACGTCGTTTTTTTCTGAGACCTGAAGCCTTTCAGTCTCAGTCACTATGCCGTTTGGCCCAAATGACAAAGACCTTTTAGTTTGAGGCATGAGGCATTTTCATTTTATTACTGAAGTCTGAGGATGTCCTAAAATCTACACCGTACACAGCCTGAATAAAGCCTCAGCACACAATTCTCTTGAAATGTAATCTGATAACATAACTCACGTTAATGCTATTGCACTGATTATAAAAATGCATATATGTACACACACAGTCCCATTTTATATTAAGTGGCCTTACTTACATTTAAATTAATGAAAACAATATTTTCTACATGCATGTTTTCACATTGTACTTGTATTTTAAAAATAACTGCATGTAATTAATTTCTGTATTTATAATTACACTGTTGACCCATCCCTTACACCTTAACACTAAACTTATTGGAAAAAACATTTACTTATATGAGATTTTCTCCCCATTTTCAATTGTTTTACATCAATGATAGGTCAGAATTTTGTGAATTTTTCAAATTAACGATAAACAATACAGATTTCTTTTCACAGCCGCCTTTGCTTAGATATTCCAAGGGTGCCAAAATTAGTGGAGGGCACTGTACAGTATATACTATGGCATCACTTCTCTGTTGAATCAAGCGTAAATCAGCACAGGCAGCACATGCACAATTTCACCCATGTATGTTTTCTCAATGCGTTTACCTCCCTAATGTAGATCGGCTTTAATAGCCTTTTCGGTGTTCTATAAGAGCAACCTTCAAGCATGATCCATTTTGTCCTTCTTAATACGCCAGCAACACAACCTCATCATGTGTGACAAGACTGTTTCTGCCTCAACCCAACACTGCTGCCCTTCATAAATAATTAAAGATCTAATCTGTGATATTTCCAAAGGTCAGAAGCACAACAAAGCAACAAAAAAATGCCAGCTCCCCCATTTCTCTCAACGTTTTTACTTTCTTTACTACTTCTGGCTTGAATCTTTTGAGAATTCCATGAGAAAGATTTGTATTTTTTTTTTTGTGAGCCAGCAACTATTGAACTCTCAGGAGTGACCTACAGTCCATTTTGAAGCTTTGTAGATAATGAGACCAAATGCTCACACTAAACCATGGTCTGCTCTCTCACACAACTCACAACCTCAGTTCAGCTAAATGCTAAGGAGCAAAGGACACTAAAGCCTTCCTGCATACCAAATGCCTAAATGTATTATTTAAATACATTTGAATATAAATATGAGTTAGTGCTAACCTTGATTGGTCTCCTTGATGCATTATCTATAAGTTTCAGCGAATCTCCAGACTCAGGAGAACTATCTTCCACACAACTAAGGAAGTTACTTTTAAGTCTTTCGGATGTCAGCAAAGACATTCCTAATCCGTGAGGTATTAACTTTACAATATCATTATTTACATCCCGAATGCAGTAACACGAAACTTTCCGATTTATTAAAAATTAATCTTTGTGTATGATTTTAATGCATTGGTTGTTTTACTAGCGTCGATCTTTGCTGCAATTAGTGCAGTTATCATGTCTGTGTCCACAGTCTGAATTATGCAAATGAAGCACGCTGAATAATGTTTAGTGTGCTGGAGATTTATTCAACTGTTTAAAGCTGACAGTGAGCTTAATCATTACAGCTTGCTCTTGCCGAAATAATTTTTTTCTGCAAACTAGGTTTTATCTTTCCTAGCCTTCTCGACAAAAGCGTCAGAGATATACACAGAAGGAAAAGTTTTCTTTAGCCTCGAAAACATTATTCCGGCATTCCTTTGTTCACTGTATCGCATTGGAACAGGAGAGGAACGCTGGCTAACTGAAAAAAGTAAAATCCTCATGTCAGGGAAACAAACCGAAATTAAGAGAGCAATATCATATCATCTCTTATGTTCTCCTCAGACAGAAAGTTTACATTCATGATCAAAGCAACTTCTCCCTTAAACCTTGATAACACAAGTGCTTTGACCTTATTGAAATAGATATGCTCTTCTTTGTGCAGTCCTCTGACACTCTTTAAACTTTCTTGTTCCTTTAATATTTCTATGCCATACTGACCTCCTGTAAAGAACCAGAAATTGCATAATAAGCAGTGTGGATGCGCTGACCTCTATTAAAGGCTTTCTAGAATGATAAAAGGCTGAAGCTTTGGTACCTTATCACTGTATGTTCATATGGCAGCTAGCACTCTATAAAATTTCATTTGGCTACACTGAATATCACTTGGAAAAGTGCATCTATGGCTTGCTAAATGGACTCAAATCAAGTACGAGGACTGGTTTGTCACAATAGATCTAAAATATGTGTACTTCCACGTGTCCATCCATCCTTCACATAGGAAGATCCTGAGGTTCGTGTTCGGGTAGGGCGGCGTACCAATTTTGGGTTCTTCCCTTTGGCCTTGCAGTCTTACCCCGAATGTTTACGAAGTGTAACGATGCTGCACTGGGTCCTCTGCAACCTCTGCTTGAAGACACCCTTCCCTTTCTGCTGACCTCTGTAACAGATAAAGAGCTGCTCAGAGCAACGGAAGCTTTGGGTGCGGTCCACGTAGAGGCGCAATGCTCTTACAGGACACAGCATTGCCAAGGCTCCTCCGAAAGCATGGCTTGCAGGGAGGACCAGTGGCAAGCGAACAGGTCCACCTGTGCTTCCCCGAATCAACTCCACCTGTGCTTCCCCGAATCAACTCCAGATTAGCTGAACAGTCTTAGGGTGGAGACGCCACTCTCCCAGGTACGTGAGCTGTCGTGACAGAGCGTCGGCTGCATGATTGAGCTCCCCCGGGATGTGTACAGCACTCAGGGATTTGAACCGGTGCTGGCTCCAAAGGAGGAGACGGCGGGCGAGCTGGCACATGCGACGTGATCGTATACCCCCCTGCCGGTTTATATATGCCACAGTCGCAGTGTTGTCCGTGCGGACCAACACGTGCCGGTCCTGCAGTAGCGGCCGGAACCGCTGCAGGGCCAAATGCACTGCTACCAGCTCTAGGCAATTGATATGCCAAAGCAGCTGGGGCTCTCCCCAGAGTCCCGCAGCTGCCTGCCC
>JAUCMT010000024.1:12173045-12211204 GCA_032357475.1 Enteromius thamalakanensis | reverse complement strand
ATCCAGGTACTGACCAGGCTCAACCCTGCTTAGCTTCAGTGGGCAACCAGGCTTGGGCTGCAGGGTGATATGGCTTCATTTATTTATTTATTCATTCACAGTTGAAGCATTTTTTTTCTCAAAATTGCAAGTTAACATCTCACAATTCTCTATATATTTCCAAACTGGGTTGTTATTTTTTTAATTCTGAGTTGTTAGGGAAAACGTCATAACTGTAAAAATTGTAAAAAAAAGTCACAGTACCTTTTTTGTTCTGTGGTGTGAGCACATTTGACCATATCATATCACAAAAGAAGATTATGTACAGAATGCTGGTAAGCAAACTGTTGACAGTAGCCATTGACTTCCATTAGTATGAAAGCCAATGGCACCAACATTCTTTTGTGTTTCACATATGAAAGAAGTTCATTCAGATTTCAAACAACTTGAGGGTGAGTGAATGATGACAGAATTTTCATTTTTGGGAGAACTATCTCTTTATGTTGCAATATTAAATCAACCGGTGGCATGTTTAACAAAAACTTGTTTGTTTATTAGTTTTGAACTTTAGTTTGGTGGCGCAGAACAAATTTTAGCCTTTAAATGTATTAGATATATTAGATAATTCTATATTTTATAGATGTCAGCTCTTCTTGTCATGTCTCTTGTATAACAGACCTGTGAGAGAAGCAGATTAATTATTCAAAGCACATTTTTCAGAAGGGCTGACCTGCAGCCACTGACAGATGCACATAACACGCAACAGGAATAAATAAAGCACGAAAGAATGAAATTGATTGATGAAGTCATATCAAGCCCCCGAGGCGTCTCTGGTGCATCTGTCAAATTAAAACCATGAGAAACGGCGTCTCCCCAGTGGCGTTAACTCGCTCCTCACGTCGTGATTGGGGGAATCCTGATTGTCAACACAAAATAGGTTTGATTGAAGTCCGCAGTCAATGATTAGTGTGAGAATAAATTAAAGTCCGGGACAGCTCATTTCTCAATCCCACTGATTAAATTGTTATTGGAAGCGTAATGTGTTTGCACAAAACAACTCATAAACATGCCACTTCTGAAGAGGTGTTTGCAATAAATCCCATTGTAGCTTCAGTCGCTGCGTTCTTGCACTTGTATGTATTGTAATATCACACGTGTGCTTATTATTTTATTTCTCTCTCCTTCTGCTCTTTTATCATCTTGGAGGGAAAAAATAATCATAAAACGAAGAGAAATTTCTCTTGTCAGTACGGTTCCCGACACAACAGTTGCATCATAAATGCTCGTGAGATCTTTTCCCTTTTAAGTTGTTTTGTTTTTTCTTTTTTTTTTTTCTAGGAGAAAACACAGAGGTGTGAATGTAGTCAGATGACATTTATGCAGCTAAAGGAGGTTTTATAGTACCTGGAGAGAGCGGTCTGTTAGTGTTATAGCATATGTCTTGAGCTGAGATGACAAAGGCAGTATAACACTGGTGAAACATTCATTATTGTGAAGTATATTTTGCATGCAAACTGTTTTATTTTGCCACAACACTGGGGGCTTTTAAAAGGCTTTAAAGGAATAGTTCAATCAAAAATGCATTCTTGCTGAAAATGTACTCACCCTTAGACTATTTGAGATGTAGTTTCTTTATAAATAAGTAGAGTTTTTTTCTTTATAAGTACAGATTTAGAGAGATTACAACACTTGCTCACCAATGGATCCTCTGCAGTGAATGGGTGCCGTCAGAATGAGAGTGCAAACAGCTTATAGAAAGTTATCCATGCAACTCTCGTCTATCAATAAACGTCTAGTGAAGAGAAAAGTTAAGAAACGGTTGTACAATGGTACATAATTCTCTCCTGATTCAGATGATGATTGCCTAAGATTAGATAAGACTGGTTAAGAGCATTAGTAAACATAAACTAAGAATGAACAATTTATTCATCTTATTTCATGTTAATTTCAGCATTTACTCATGCATAATTAAAAATCATGTTTTGTTTGTTAATGCACTGTGAAGTAACATAAACAAACAATAAACAACTGTATTTTCATTAAATACTATTAACAAAGATTAACACATAGTGTAATAAATGTTGCTTAATAACTGTTATTACGCAGCTTAATGGAGTACTTGATTCTGATTGGTCAGTCGCCACATTCCAAGGTTTGTCTTTCCTAGATAACAGCCAGTAAAACTAATAACACAGGCTCATCCGGGTACTACCAATCATCTTAGTAATTATATCACTCCGCTGTTGCTGATAGTTTGATGCCATACTGTGGCTTAAAAATGCTTAACGAGTTAAAATGGAGGACTTTAACATTAATTTCAACATGTATGGGAAAAGTAAAAGCAGTGGATTTCAGCAGTGGTTAATGATGACTCGACTGACTCCCTGGTTAAAATAATTTTTGATCATTGTATAATATTTGTTGTTTTATTATTTACTTTTGAGGCAAAAATCTGCTTTGCGTCGGGCTGCCAATAAAGCTGTCGGGCTTTATTCTGCGATAACGACCTTCTGGCTGTAAATTATCCCTTTTATTAACAAACGACACTAATATTTGTAAAGTGTTACAGAGCAAGAAACACTTTTGAAATTAAAGTGATGATAAATGGCGAACTGAAATGTTGTGGATTTTTGTGATGTTTTTATCATTCTGTCGGCACCCATTCACTGCATCCACTGGTGAGCAAGTGAAGCAGATCTCAAATCTGTTTCAATAAAGATACAAACTGATCTACTATTACTTTAACTGGAGAAGCATGTCCAGATGGTGTAGTATTTCAGGGTTAGTTTTATGTTAGTGGGTGTTCGGAATTCTGCCTTGGCCTAATTCTGACCCAAGTGCTTCATATTTCATATTTTTTTAGTTTTCCTAAAAAAAAATCATTTTCCCCCCTGTCTTCCTCATATATAATTCCTCCTTATTTCACAGCCTGCTAAAGGATTCCATTCAGTCTTCGAAAATCAAAAATTCAAACTTTCTTCCTTAAAAAAATCCAACAAAATTCTGCCAGCTTGGTTTCTTCATAGAACATCTCTCTACAAGTGTGTACTTCACATAAACAGGCTTTTTTGTTGATTATTTCACACTTGCAGAGTAAATAGCATGATTTGTCCTCTGCACGTTGCCAGGAAACGCATTCATTAACAATCAGACATCTTTGTTAACCTCTAATACAAAATACTGCAGGGTTTTTTCTTTTGATCACTGAGAACAGAAGCGGTCTTCATGGTCTCAAGTCTGATGTATTGAGCATTTCACTTTGGAATTGAACACGTCTGGAATGGAAGATTAGCATATAGACACTAATAATAAAGTACATGAAATAACCTGCTGTGTTTTTTTGTTACATATGTGGTTAAGTTAGGCAATATTGTTCAATAATAAACAGATTAGTAGCTTAATGCAAAAATTTTTTTATGCATGTTTCTGATAGAGTGCCAGTAGGTTTTATCCAACCAATCTATCCGTTTAATTTTTAAATATTAATTTTATTTTATATAGAAATGTAACTTGAAGTCAAGCACAATTAGTTTAGAGCTGCAAACTCCTTGTTTTGACATTGTATTTAAAACTTCCATATATTGCTTTTAACTTTACAATTTCAGCTTCCACTAGTGATTAGTCAAAAAACATTACATTCATTATTGCCCATTTCTTAGAAACCATTTTTCCAATTAGAATAACAAACACCAGAAAGTGGCTTTCTGCTTGAGTTCAGCTTGTGGGAAAACAATAGTAGATGTTTAGATGTTAGAAGAGCGAGCACACAAGCAATATAAATGCAAATGCATTAGATAGATGCTTCAGACATGCAAAATAATATCATTAGATGAGCTGTTCATTATAATGCATGCATCATTTGGGATCTAAAACTGGGTGTCATATATGCTGATGCATTTGAGTATATTTTTAGACTTTTACACTGATTATAATTGCACATGGCTTGTTGTGACTCATTAGAGAACCAGACAGAATAGGAGGTGGATACACCATAATGAACCAACTTATTTAGCCAGAATTGTCAGGATTTGTCACTTTAAAGTCAAATCTTTTCATTTATTTAGAATGGTTTTGCTGCTGCAATTAATGCTGCTTCAGATGATGTCCAAATCTAATTGTGTTTCCTGTTGTTTATTTGCATTGTGTTACGTTGAAGTGGTTTTTGATTAGTCAGTGTGATGTTGAGTGGCTCGCTGGCTCAAGATAAACTCTCATTCTGGCTTTCTGTCTGAGTGCATCAGAGATCAGATTGGGTGTTTCTGAGTCCTGTGAGACTCCAGTGTTTGGCAGTCTGAATGCAGCACTGAATGAACGTGTAGAAGCACATCGGTCCCTCTCGACTCCAAGTCGAACTGAATCATCCGTCACTGTGAGAAGCGAACAGCTAAAGCTGCAAATGGATGGAAAGTGTCAGTTTACATAGTTTGCACTGACATGTTCAACTTTTGTTGGTGCAAACTGAATGTCTAGCATGACATCATAGTTGTGGTTTACTGTAACCAGTTCCATTTGTTAATGACATCACTCACGTTTGCAGTTTGAAGCTTCCGTAATAAAGTCGAATCTCATAATCGCAGTAAATGCGAGTGGCTCAGGGGTAGTGTGTGTTGCTAAATAAAGAATCTCATTATAGCACGCACATCTGTTTCACACTTTGTAAATCTGACCCATATTTCTAATCTCTCATGTTGTGTTAATTCACCAGAAGGTGACATTCTAAAACCAGCGTGTGGTCCTGATTGGTTCAGTGAAACCGAGTGGACCTCCTGATTGGTTGGTTGAGGGAAATGAACCCTTCGGAATGGCTTGTAGTGGAAGCAGAGGATATACAAGATTATGTACAGATCTGCAACCCCCACACGCTTCATCTGTTCATTCCCTTGAGAGAAAGAGAAATGCTCATCTTCATCTATTCACTAATGGACCATCAGCCCACTCTATCTGAGAGCTTTAGCTTGTCTATTTGCAACATTAAACTGTCGCCCGGTTTCCTCTGCAGTCCTCATGCCTACAACATCCATCAATCTACTGTTCTTGGTTTTATTGCCTTTTAAGTTAAGAATCACTATTACTAGTACTTCTCCTAGCAGTGTTGCATTATATACAATATTATAGTTTTTACTAGTCCTTGACTGTAAAACACATTTTATAAGAGTGTCCTGCCTAGTCAAGTGTCCTATCTAAATAAAATAATATTGGAAATTTATGGCATAGTTCAGTGAAATATAGTGTTATTACAATTATTTTATATTTTCAGTTTCAAGTTGAATTTTGCTGTATTTTATGCTTTGGTCTTTTGGTTGTTGTTGTTCCTTTTAGTGTCACTATTTATGTTTAATATACTTAATTTGTTTAGATACTAATTTGTTTAAATACTTAATTTTATTTGTTTCTGTAACGCTCAGGTAAGGAGAGGTCAGGACAACAGGAAGCAGTTTAACAGTGTTTATTTATATTAGAAGAAAAAGGCAAAGATGATATTCTTTGGAATTAGGCAGAGAGCGATCCTCCGTTCGCTCTTCTCCAGTGAACATGGGTAATAGCGCTCTACGGATAGCAAGTGTCTTTGATGTCAGAGTACTTGCTTACAGCGTGGTGCAGGTGATTCCTTTTCAGGTGCTCAGGTGGTGCTCTGTGGAAACAGGTGAGTGGTTTCAGGTAAATGTTAAAAGGTAAGTGGTGCAAGGCAACTCTCACGTGGGTTGAGCGATCACTGATTGCTTTTCTTCAAGATCCAGATCTTTCTGGTGAGTAATGAGGTAAGCTCCAAGATAATCGTTCCAGTGGAATTTAAACAGCAAGCAGCGTGAAGACAACAACCTTAATGACTACGTGGAGGTCAGTAGATATGAGATAACAATACAAGGCGGCAGGTAAGTATGTAAGGTAGTTACCTTGAGCTCAGCCATCTAACTTCTGGTGAATGCTGCTTTTATATGGAGTGAACTGATTAGGAACAGGTGTTGTGAATCAATACTCAGGTGATTGTGAGCGTGTGGTGATGGTGATCAGTACAGCCCGATGGTGTGACATCACCCCCCTCTCCAGGAGCAACTCCCGGCGCTCTAATGCGACGACGTGGTCTTAACCCTCCATCTTTTTTGGCCACAAAGAAGAAGCTAGAGACAGCGGGTGACGTGGATGGTGAAATAAAACCTTAAGCTAATGCTTCCTGCACATATTCATTCATAGCTTGAGTTTCTGCTATGGAAAGGGGGTAAACTCGACCTTTTGGGAGTTTAGCATTGGGTATTAGATCGATACAACAATCCAAATGACGATGAGGATGCAGGTGTGTAGCAGATTTTTTACTAAAAACGTCAAGGTATTCTTGGTACTCACTTGGGATCTCCATGGTCTTTGTAGTCTGGACTTTCTATGGTGGTTGAACAACATGGCAATTTAGGTAGCATGGGACGTAGGCATGGCAACAAGCAATTCTCATGACATTGTTTGCTCCATTGTAGGATCTCACCCGATTTCCAGTCTATTGTGGGATGGTTTTGCACGAGCCAGGGTCGTCCCCGGACTAGATCCACGGAGGCGTTGCGAAGAACTAAAAACGTCATCTTCTCTAGATGTAAACATCCTACTTGGAGGATTACAGGTTGTGTACAGTGGTTAATAGGTTTCATGTCTAAGAGAGTGCCTTGAATGGTGGTTATTATTAAGTTGAGCTTTTTACACAGGGTAGCTGTATACCATCTAGACATTTTGTGGAAATAAAATTACCAGCAGCTCCCGAATCCACTAGAGCACGTACAAAAAAATCTTGAACGTTGAACACAATTTTCACAGGTATCAAGGGAATCACATTGGCAGTGGGATTGAAGAAATCTATATTCACCATTAATCATTTATTAAAAAATAATTAATATTCTAATTCTTCCGAGGCAAAAGGATTGATCACCATCTCTCTGTCCGCCGCGACTCATCTGTGCTGCTTTGCACAAATCAAAAAAATGCCGCCCGCCAGGAGAATCCATACGTCAGCCTTGGTTGTAAAATTCTATTGGCTCTCGCGTGTCTCGTGACCGATCGCGTCATGCTGTTGTGAAATGTGATTGGCTCTCGCGTGTCTCGTGACCGATTTGCGAGACTGTACAGGACGAGAGCGTCTTTTGAATAAGATGTGAACGCGTTAACAGAGCGGGGTAATTTCAGCGATTAAAACCTTGTATTTTACTCTCTTCTTTGCATAAAGACATCGTATGGCTTTAGAAGAACTTGAAATGCAACACAGCTTGTTGGTAATGCTTTTTTTACTGCTTATGGTCAGTTTTTGCAATAAATACATGTGACTGCGTTTATATTGTCTGTGTGTGTTTTATATTGTTCAGAAGTGGGTAGGTTTAGGGAAAGGTAGGGCTAGGTGCTACAATAAAGTATACATTTTATATCAAATGAATTTGTAATCTGTTAAGTGAGCCCATCACGGAATTTTCGACGAAACATGTTAACACAAAACGTGTAAGTTTCACGTCTGAGGAGGCAAAATCGTGACAGCTACACGTTTTTCGATGTGGACCAACGTGATAATGTCACGTCTTGGCGTGATACCGGGTTGCTGGGCGTGACACTTAGATTCAGACTTTAATCTGGAACTACAAAAATCAATTATAAAAATCTATTTTCAGAAAAATAGTTATTATTTAAAGAATAATTATTATTTAACTAAATATTTATTCAAGGTTTATTGAAAGCTAGCTAATAAGCTATATTAACCGAAGTTAACATTATTAAAAGGTTCAGCAGGGTTACTGCATAAATGTTGTTATAGTATTTAACATTTTTAATTTAGCTTTTTTTATGTCTATTTTGCTTTTTTTTTAGGTTTTGTTCTATGTTTAAGATGAAGCCCTAAAATTACTTATTATTTCAGTACATTATTAAGTTTATTTTAATATTTCAGTTTAATCAGCATTACTCCAATGATTTTTAAAAACTTTAGTAAAGAATAACAACACTGAGTGTGAGTTACTGTATTCCAAAGCTTGAACATTGTCAGTGGACAAATTAAATGAATCAATTAAAGAATGCAAAGTTTAAAAATATCTAAGTCTAAAGGCCAAATGGTATTATAGTTAAAGAAATTCTAATGTTGACACATTAGCAAATATCCTTTGAGACCTGTTCTTGCCTTTTCTTATCTTCTTATCGTTGGACATGAAAGATCCCAGTTTTTTTTTTCTCTTTAATGCTAATGTCCCTTGTCTTGCTTGGCTAGTTATCAAGACTCCTGTAAGCTAAAGAACCAATTAGCCTGAGCAGCACAGAAGACACTGTTCCTACCAACAACCTAGAGACTCCACATGACCACAGCCAATTACACACCTGCTGGATAAGGATGTAATCATGCTGAAGTAGCTACTACATTGTTTTCTGACTTTAGGTGTTATGGAAATGAGGATCTCTCAAAGACACTTACTTTAGGCCACTGGATTCAACAGTGACTGTTTCAAGGGCATCAATGACCTCCAGAGACATTCAGCCGGGAATTTGAATAATCCTGACCGTTGAGTGCTGAATTTGGCCATTATAAAGCCATTAAAATGATAAAGGAAAGGAAAGTGGCTTTTTTTGCTCTGTGGCACACACACTTTCAAATGCTAGGTGAAACCAACCAACAAAAACAGTGCAAAATAATCTGTGCTTTCCTGCTACATCCATCATGACCAATGACCTTAAAATGAGAGCTGTTATTTGCTGCATCAAGTACTTCCTGCGTAGCAGAGCAGTTAAGGCTAATAAAGCTATACTGCAGCACTAAAAAGCTTTTAAACCGTATTCATTTGTTCTGTCTGTTATGCAACTACTCACAAATGACCGTTTTCCACAGGCAGCTGGCAGGTCTTTTAAATCACATAGCGTATTCAGTGTCGTGCTCCACTCTGTTCATTTCCACTGGGTTATTTCCCACAGGAGGCCACCAAGGGGTTTCAGTGTACTGCAGCAAACAAATAGAAATCAAAGAAGACCCCACACAGTAACTGTAGTAAAAACCCATCTGTTATGACTTGTGTCAAGGCTCATGTTATCAGTGCTCTTAGCAGTCCCTGAGTTGAATTTCAATTTCTACTAAAAATGCTTAGAAGACATGCATAACAATGAAGATTGAACACTGTTACTGTAACAACATTTTTAGTATAATACATTTACAGTAGCGTGACGTTTAGTTAATTTGTTATCAATTTAATGCATCTTTTGAAGTAACAAACTATTTTTCATCGTTTTATTAGTGTAGCTTAGTTTAGCTAAATAAAAGTCTGATTTGATGTCATGTTTAAGTATTTAGTAATAACACTTTACAATAGGAATCATTTGTCAACAGTAATTAACAATATTAGCAAACATGAATTGAACAATACTTTAGTAATCCTAGTTAATGTTAATTTCAGCATTTACTAATGCATTATTAAAATCACTAGTTGTGTTTGTTAACATTAGATAACATGGTAAAGCCCATAAAGGTTTAAGGACATTGTTAAAATAGTTAATTTAACATCAGTGGTCCAATCGTAATGTTAGGAAGCTATGAGAAAAATTGTTGTGAGCAAAGAAACAAAATTTCTTCTTTTCTGTGTCAGTATTTGACACACATTCACAAGAGTACTACAACGTTGTTTAATTTTGTTTGTTTTGGCAGGGAAAAAGTATTCTCATAGCTTCATCACATGAACCACTGATGTCAAATGATCTATTTTAACAATGTCTTTACAACCTTTCTGCTTTGAATGTGGTAGTTGCATTTATGTCTATGCAGCATCAGAAAGCTCTCTGAATTTTTTATTTTTTTGGGTCCTGAAGATAAATTAAGGTCTTACAAATTTGGAACAACATGAGGGTGAGTAATTAATGACAGAATTTTCATTTTTGGGTGAACTAGCCCTTTAACTAGTAACTTTAAGCAAGCCCTACATGTCTGACAATTTAATTTAACTTAAATGTAAAATAGGGGAAATGAGTGTGTTCCATTAAATATCCATTAATGACCAAAATACCAGCACAATAGTAACACAAATGGAACTCACCATCTACCAGAACTTTTACCACCAAAAAAACAACACAAAATATGGTGAGAGAGTGTGCTGACGGTCACAAGAACCTCTTCCGTCCTTGTCAAGGGAGCGCTAACCTTCTCTCCTCTCAAACAACGCCAGGGTGTTGATGGAGCATCTGATTCGAAATGAAAATGACGATGGTGACGCTCAAGTTCTCTGACACCTCATGCCAATTAGAAGGATGATTCATTATATGCTGAGGAAGGTGACACAATCCTGTTGCTCAATCTAGTAACCCCAGGCTTTGAGAGTGTCACCCATCTCTCCACACATCTCACCTCTGATGATCTGTCCAATCTTATCCCAGTTCAGACCCCTGTGTCTTAGCTGTCTTGTTTTCCATCTCAAGCTGCCTTTCCATCTGAGAATTCATGAAGTGCAACACGAACAGGCTTTTGCACTTGGGCTTTTAGCACTTTGTCTGCTGTTCAGAAATGTTGACCTTGCTGAAGTTATTATTTCAACTTTGCTTAACACACAACTATAAATCTTTGCTTAAAGATTCCTTCAAGAAATGTATTGCACTAGTTGCATTAACCACTTTAGACCTTTATTGTGAAATATTCACATTCTTGTGCACTGTAAAGCAACACAGCAGAGATTTATTTAAATTTCTCCTTTCTGTATCCATGGAAGAAAACCAAACAATGGTGAGGAAATTATGACATTTCTAATTTTAAGGTGTTTATGAGCTTTTGGGAGACAATACATGTTACAATACAATGTTGCATGAATGGTAATTTTCTAACCATCCATAATAGGGGCACCTTAAGTCTAAAATTTCTTAAGAAAACAATCCCTCCACAAAACCAAACACATCAATATTTAAACCGCTTAAACAAAGTGCTTATCTTCTATGAGCGTTTGATATGGTGAGAAGTCTTAACTGTACTCATTTGTTATATTGATCATATCTGATGCAGAACAAGGCAGGGCCATTAACTTCCCTCGGTTCTGAGAGCTTTTCCTGCATTGATTGTTCTGTGTGGGTCCCTGTGGAATTGATGCCACATGAAACACTGTTATGAAGGAGAGTCTGCTTGACCAGATGCACACTAGGAATTTTAAAGACACGCTAAGATTAAACAAGATCTGGCTCCTCAGGGTCACCTACTGGCACTTCCTTTAGACTAGCACTGTTCTGCATGGCTAAAGCTTGAATAAATATGAACTACTTCGATTGATCTTAACTATAAATAGACTTGGGTGAAATACATTCTTTTTCCCCTGTCAAAGAACTTTTATACAAAACCACAAAGACTGATGCAGTATCTTAGATATGGATTTACCATTTAAGCATGTCTTTGATTTAAAAAGGCTATGTGCGTTTCTCCCAGACCCAACTGCTACAAATCAATGCAAATGACTCATCTCTGCCATGAAAATCTCAGTGTATCACCTGATCTCACTCAGTTGTGTTTATGTGATTAGTCTTGAAATTTCTCCAACAAAGTCTCACGACCAATTTGTATGCATTTGTATGAGGTGGAAAAATTGTGCTATATACAAAATTGTACGATTTGTCTAAATTCCAGTGACTGGTAGATTTAGGGGCGGTGTTAGGTGTAGGTCATTCATACAAATTGATACGAATTTGCAACTCATGTTGCAAAAATGCAAGATTTAGCAAAAATCGCATGAATCCGTACGAGTGAGTTTGTATAAATTTGTACGAATTAGCCACCTCATAAAATATATACTAATTGCCCTGAGACTGGGTTAAATTTATCCTATGCATCTTAAAGAGCAAGGGATGGCTGGAATCACCCGTTGCGATCTGAATATATATGCGAAGGATAGTGTCATATAGTAAAAAATCATTCTACTATTTCAAATAAATCCCACTTAAACTGCAAATAAACCAAAACGAACTGTAATTGGTCAGTTTATGCCAAGTTGACAAAAGTTTTCCATCTAAGTTTGCATTTCTTGCAAGAATAAGCCGCACACCAGATTTTTATAGGAATAATCAAAAGAACATTTGCTGGCCTGCTGACATGTTCAATAAATTCAACCGTCTCTGTCTATCTTTTTGTGAGACATTTGTGAGATTTCCTGTCTTCTCTGCATTGTTTTCTCTTTCTACTTGGATGAGTTCTGTGATAGCTTTAGGATAGTTTCAGAGGAACAGGATGGGCTGTTCAGTTTTTTAAACGTGTGCTCTGGAATTTGTCAATGGTAATCTAATCTTGGTCAGAAAATGTTTCTATGTGGTTCTGCCTGCATATCATGCATGCATTTTAAAAAAGGATTTCCAGGTGAAACCCACCCAAAGAATTTATGACAGAAACCACACACAAAACAGAAATTGGAGCTTGGATGCAAATGTTCAGTTGAAAGTGAAGGAATGTGTTTCTGGATCGGAGACAGATATGCTTCTACATCAAGGACAGGTCTCACAGGCAAAGCCTAATCCATGGCTTTTTGATCCATATTTTTAAACTAGTGCACAAACACAGTTGATGGAGTAACATGATGGTGAAATAGAGCCGCTGAGACATCGATGTCTTACATTCTAATTCAGCATTATGTGGTAGTCTTACACCACAGTAAAGATAGACACTTCTGAAGGCTATTTTCGCTGATGAAATTGTTAGAAATGGTTGATGTGATGTTCTTTGACACCTCTTTGTTGAGATGATAAACGACAAGAAATGCAAATGAGGCTTGGCTTTCAGTAAACATCTTTGCTTTCAATAGGGATTTGTGAAAAGATGAGATGTGGGACGACATTATCTGATTTTTCCCGGCGATTTATAATCAAAAACTAAACCCCTTTCATGTATTTCTTTGTCATTAATGTGCATTTTTCAAAGTCACCAGATTCCCATTAACAAGTTCTTATTTTATTCTCATTAATAATCACAATTCTGATTTCAATTATGATGTATGCAGTATAGTTTAAGGAATTTTGTGCTAACATGCCCTAGATTTATTGTTTTTACTGTATTTTGATCAAATAAATTAATTCTTGGTGTGCATAAGTCATTTAGAATTTAAGTATCTCAGAGGTGAAAATGCCCTTGAAAGGTTTCAGCTGGCAGATTTTATCCCTTACAAAATAAAACTTTGTTTCCAGCACTGTCCATGACCTTCATATATTTTAGCTAAATCATCTTCCTTCTCTCCCCAAAGGACTCCTGTCACACTTCTGACCGAACAGCACCTAAGCCTGCTATTTCTCTATTGCATTTTCCCCATCTCTCTTTAAGACACCTTCCCGGCAGAGTGAAATGCTGATCCATCCTGTCTACAGCCCTACTGGCCTCTGCAAACAGCCATCTATCTCTTAAAAGCCGTGTGTACACTCTGCTTGCCAACAGTAATACATTACTACCAGACACTGAGGTGAGTTTCCTGGAGTCCATGCATCAGTACCCTGATGGCAGGCACCATCACAGGAGTGTTGTTCCGGAGAAGGGCAGTCTTCCAATCCCAATAGTTTATAGATGGCTGCAGCCTTGGATGGACTACAGGAAAGGGGCATCAGAGCTCAGCATCACTCACTAGACCCAAAAGATGTTGTGCGATACAGGCCATGAAGCAAGCAGACAGTCAAGATGAATCATTTCTGTTTTTAACCTGTCAAAAAACAACAACAAATAGTTATGGAGAGAAAATTTACTCGAGTAAAATCTGGTCAGACGTGATAAAGAATGTAGCTGAACACATCAAAAGCAGTGGTTGTTTTTCCTGTTGTTCATGTCTTATCTTGTCCAAGTCACCAAGGTGAGACAGGACAGGCAAAATAAATTTGTTATGATTTGGTACACATTACAACAGAAATGCTTCTGAAATTTGAATACTTGTGAAATGTGAATACCGTCTAAAAATGATGGCCTACTGTATAACCAACAAAAAATTCTATACTATTTCAGCTTAAAGGGATGGTTCACCCAAAAATTTAAATTCATGAATTATTCACCCTCATGTTGTTCCAAACCTGTAAGGTCTTCGTTCATCTTCAAAACACAAAATTTTCTTAAATTCCGAGAGCTCTCTGTCCTACACACTCAAGTCTTAGAAACGTAGCATGGACATCATTAAAATAATCCATATGACATCAGTGGTTCAACTATAATTTTGTGCGCAAAGAAAACAAAAATATCTTGTCTGGTTTGGAAAAACATGAGGGTGAGTGATTTTTGGGTAAACTATCCCTTTAAATAATTAAATAAATAAAACATGAACCTCTAAAATGTTTTGTGGCCCTACTAGCAAATGATTTACTGTAATGTTAATTTTGTCAGCCACTTTTAATGCAGTCTTTGAAATTAGTCTTGCTGTACTGTAGTCAACCATGACACTTTTTGTTTAGTAAAGTCTGAGCATTTTAATCTAGTTTTAGTTATTCATACTTTTCATTATGCTATATAATGATTAAATTAAACTCATTAAAAAATATTTAAATGTTTAAAAAATTATAATCGCAAAGATTGCTTTGAATTTGGGGATTCAAAGTTTTTTGATATCTGGCAACTGCACACAAAACGTTTTGTAGTAGAGGCAGGTACCACAGTCTAATTTTTACAATGAAAATAAGAGCTTTTTGTTTGGTTCTTATTTTATTTTTTTGTCTTTTATCATCAACAATACTGCATGTTGATATAGTCACAGTCACTGACCTTACTCTTTCAGTATCATTTACTGTAGTTTTATTCATAAGACGAAAGCTTGTCAATGAACATTTTTGTTAACAAAATTTACACTAATTATCTGTAAGATAAGTCACTTACAGGTGAAACTTTATCCAATATTTAAAAAAGCTAATTTACACTATAAATTAAATGCAAACTTTAAATTTGTAGTTTTTGCATGATGGAGTCTAAACAGACCATTTACAAAGATCTGTACATATGTATCTTAAAGTAAATTGGTATTGTATACATGAGTGTTTAAAAAAGAAGTGCAAGTATGTCTTCAAGACATAAGTCTATTCACCCTAAAAATTCTAATGAATTCGCATTGGAAAAAACTGACTGCAAACCGTTGCCATTCTGATTATGCATAGCTTCACTGGCTTTCATAATCTTTGGTACGGACTGAAAACTTCTAACTATTTTTATCTATACTGTAACAGACACAAGCATCAAAGCATGGCTGCCTTAACACAGACGTTCCTCACCGTTTAGTCAAACTGAGTCTGACTTGCTGCAGAAGCAGGTTGGAGGAGATAAAACAGCAATGCAAAGGAAGAGAGGGGTGGAGAAGATGCTGTCTGATTGACAGCAAGAGAGCAAAAAGATATGAGAGAGAAAGAACAAAACTAGGCACCGAGAGAAATGGTGAGAGGAAGCGCCTCAGGATATTGCCTGAAACTTTCATTAGTCAAGGCAGTTTTTTTCCCTCAATAATAAACGCCTGCCTCATCATAATTGAGTCATGTGCTTTGGAGATCTTAATTAGAGCTGCTGGGAAGGAAACAGTGGCTTTAAGAGTTTTCTGACCCTCTGACCATGTAAAGAGCTGTGAGATGATAAGCTCCACTATTCACTTCCACTCTCGTTATTTCATTTGTTTCACATTTTCTAGCATATTCTGCTCAGCATCTCAGAGTTCTTCCTTCACCATCTTTTATTCTCTTGCTCTTATAAGCAAGCTGCCTTCGCCATTTTAGTTCCTTCTCTGAACCACTGCTTACAGCATCTCAACGGTTTTGTGTCAAGACCTAGATTTTATGGTAAGCATCAAGAGGCGACTACCAAACCTATACAAAAATGTCTTTAAAGCCAAAAATGTGAGTTTCCCAAGTCTTAAATTTGATGGTTATACATTCTCAACAGCTAAAAACTCACTGTACAGTTTTATAGTCAGAACAATGTAAAGTATACATTTATAAGTGAATTTAGGTTTCACAACAATGGACAACATAAAAAATGTATATATTATTTTGAGATTTGCTAAAGATTACGCTTAACAGTGTTATTAAATTATATTAATACTTCTGCGTCTTTATCGCCATCTCTGTTTGAAAACCTGAAATTGAATCTGTTTTGTTATCTTTCTTGTGTGGGTTGAGCTTGGTTGGCATGGTTCCTTGTGTTTTTAAAGAGTATGTATGGCTGTCAGTCACCGCTCCGGTGTGAAGACTGCACTTAGATTCTAGCCTACCTCTTGGAATATATGGCCCAAATAAGAATGTTCACTGTTGAACAAGTAAGCAACAAGTCTGCCACTCTTGTTCTGACCAACTGAGGAAAAAAACTGTGTTGCCAATGGAAAATTATTCTAAAGATCTGTTAGCTCATATAACATCGAACTGTGCAAATTAGTACTGTTTTACTTTATTCTAAACTTATTAATGTTAATAACATCGTGTGATTATAAGTATAGCGTGTAGAATTTCAATTTCTGTACAATCTAATCTAATTGTCATGCCTTTCGAATTTCATATTAAGGAAATCTTTAACCCAAAAAGCAAATTATGCTCCCTTCAAATTGGTTTTGTTTAAAATACAAAATGTATTTACTTGCGTAATATTTGTAATCACAAGCCAATTTAAAACTTTAATATAATTTCATTTCATTGATCTTTTCTGGATCACAATCCGCCATCAAAACGATACATTCATGTTTACGCAATGACAAAACACTGAAGCAATAGTGTTATGCTCGAATTTCTCATGAAAACCTACCAGTAACACTCAAATTATCTTTCAAAAAATAAATTTATGCCAACAATCAGACAACTGTTTTTGATTCCTCTTAATATTTGTTTATTTAAAGTTGAATAAAGTCCATTTAATTTGCCATAATAATTAGTTGAATGGTTTTGTTTGCATTTAACAATGATGTGTTCCCGCAATCAAAACAGACCTATGACCCAATTTGGGTCCTGACCCACCACTGGCTTACAACACCTCTCTCTTCTCTTACCATCTGTTTTTCCCTCTCTGACAGACAGAGGATGCTTTCTTTACCACCCCTCCCTCACCAGCACTGACAGCTCTGAGGAATGTTACGTAGCTACAGCCACCCCCTGGAGCTCACCTGTCCAATTCAAGGTTGGATAAACAGCCATGACCTTACTGCACACTTCACAACACCTCAGGGATAGCGGTCTAAAGTACACAGCCATTTACTTGCAACCTAAATTTCCCCATATTTTAATTATCTAGTGAAGGTTGTTCCTTCCTTAAAACAGATTTGGAGACATTTAGCATAATGCCACTTGCTCACCAATAGATCCTCTGAAGTTTAATGGGTGCCATCAAAATGAGTTCAAACAGGTGGATAAAACATTACAATGATCACAAAGTCCATTCATTAATCTCTCGTGAAGTGAAAAGCTGTATGTCTGTAATAAACTAATTCATCAAGATATTTTTAACTATTGCTTCTGGCAACATTACAACTCCTTTATCCATTATATGGCATTCTTCAGTGAAAAAAATCAGGAAAGAAATATACACAGATCAGGCATGTTCAAAAACCGTCCAAAATATTCTAAACACAAGATGTGTTTACTAGATATTAATTGATCAATTGGAGTAATGTGGATTATTGTAATGTTTTTATCAGCTCTCTCTCTCTCTCTGAATTTCCTTCTGACAGAACCCATTCTTTGCTGATGATCCATTGGTGAGTAAGTTATGTAAAACTACGTTTCTCCAAATGTGTTCCAATAAAGAAACAAACCCATCTGCATCTTGGATGGCCTAAGGTTGAACAAATGTTCATTCTGGGGTGAATAAATCCTTTAATATTAACCTCTGCTAGCACACACACACACAGACAAACAAACAAAAAAGTTATTTAAAAAAACTAAGTACTGTAAGAAATCCATGATCAACCAAACAACTAGTTAAGTTCTATCTATAGCATTTTCTTTCTCTGCAGGGCAAAAAGAAAAATGAAATGCACTATTACACGGATGTATCTACATTTCCGTACCATTTAATTTTTTTTCCCCCCACATTGCTTGAGGAGGACGTCTAGAAAATCAGGTCAGACCCGGCTGATGAAGAAATTATGTGATTTAATGGCCCCTGAGGGTCAACACAAATATAGCACTGCATTAACTCTGGCCCCTCCTAGGACAGAGCAGCAAGGACATCACCCATAAACATCAGAGAGACACAGACGAAGCGCTGCCTACAATGAATAAACCAGATGCTGAAATGATAACGAACAAAATTACATTATGCCCCTCTTTCAATTCACATATTCAATTTCTTTATGCATACTATCATACATGTTCATTTCATTATCTGATTGAGTGCAGCTTTTGAAATATTCTGCATTACAAATCCTATTAATGAAAGAATGTAGGCCTATTTTAATTTCCATGACTACTTTTATTCTTTTGATTCTTTATTCTGTCATTGGCTTACTTCTTTGATTTGACCACTAGGTGGAGGAGGAGCTCTTTTAGATCAGGTGTGCTCACCTTTCCAGGGTGTTTTATTTCATTTTACCTTTTTTTAAAGAGTATGTATGGCTGTCAGAGACTGCTCTGGTGTGAAGACTGGATTTAGATTTTAGCCTACCTATATATGGCCCAAATAAGAATGTTCACTGTTGAACAAGTAAGCAACAAGTCTTGTTCTGACCAACTGAGGAAAAAACTGTGTTGCCAATGGAAAATTAATCTAAGGATCTCTCATATAACATTAGCACATTTTTATTGTTTTACTTTATTCTAAACTTATTAATGTTAATATCATCAGCAACCAACAATCAGACAACTGTTTTTGATTCCTCTTACAATTTGTCTATTTAAAGTTTAATAAAGTCCATTTAATTTGCCATAATAATTAGTTGACTGGTTTTGTTTGTATTTACCATTGTTGTGTTCCCGCAATCAAAACAGACCTATGACCCAATTTGGTCCTGACCCACCACTGGCTTACAACACCTCTCTCTTCTCTTACCATCTGTTTTTCCCTCTCTGACAGACAGAGGGTGCTTTCTTTACCACCCCTCCCTCACCAGCACTGACAGCTCTGAGGAATGTTATTTTATTTAATTTTACTATAACTAAGAAACGCAAAATCTGGAAGAAAAACACAACATGAGTCACAGCACGGTTTCACAGAATAGAAAACATTCTCATTCAAGATCAAAAGAAAAGAGAATACCGTGCCTTCATTCGATATGAATCTTTTAAGGAAGAGGCTTTGTACAAAACATTTAAATGAATGCTGGATTAACTCTCCCACTGTTTTCTATTAAGAATAGATTTTTCAATCTTTTATTCTAAGTGCAGATGTATGCTGCGTTGCAAACTTCATTTGCATAGTCATTAGCAAAATAAGAATCTACCTCAAACACAAACACACCCAGACATGTAGTCTTGTAAAATGAGGTCAGGAGAGCTCTAAACAGCAAGGTTTCCTGAAGCGTAAAAATGATAATCTTCTTATTTTATCGTTGCTTAACATGTCACCTTACTTAAGAAATACTGAAGGGTTTGGTTAACAGGCAGACATGTGGCTCAGCGGGTATTCTTGTTAAACCATCACAAAGATTCTATCAAACTGCATTTGGAGAAATACAGAACTTTGTATTGTAAGTTACCTATGGTGCTGGCCAAAGGCATTAGTCCACATTGAAAATCCATTATATACACATAATGTAGATGTGGAAATAAGAAGCATGTTGTTTATGAATTCCCAAATTGTTAATCGCTTTGAATGCAAATTTAAATGTAAATGTAAGTGTAAATGGAAAATTCATGTACTGTATTAGGAGTTTGTGGGAAAGTTATGAAATATTGGGAAACAAAATTGAATATTAGAGAGTCACCAATCATATCAAGCACATTATTGACACTGCCCATGTGAACTCTTACATTATGTAAGATAGATACACATAATGCATAATGCTTATTGAATCATTTTCAACTAATCATAACATGATCACCTGGGTTTGCATAAAGCATAAGTAGCTCTGTTGTTATTAAAGCCAATAAAACATGGTAAAAAGCCAAATAAGGAAATTCTGAAAATGCTTTGACTTTGACTTTAATGGTTAGGAAAATTAATAAATGAGATAATGATCTGTGATGAACCAAGGTAGGCTGCTAAGCTAAAGCACCTCTGAAAGACCAATGCAGGCCTACTGTACATTTACCACAAGTTTCTCTCAAAATAGGACACTGGTACTGTGATGGTATCAAATAGATATACAATGGTACTTTAAAATATATGGTGTTTTTAATGTGCCATTGTATTGTTTTTCAATATAGGCTACTATAATACTGCATGGTTATTACTCTAATTTACAGTTGTATTTATATGGTACTCTAAGGTACATCTTTTTACAATCACATAGGCTTATTGTAGTACAGGGAAGTGTCCTTACTGCAAGTTTCATGTGCAGGTGTGCTAATATCTTTGTGCTTGTTGGTAAACTGTGTCGCAAAGCAGGCCGTTAAAAAATAAAGGCCAGGGGCCTGTTTCTTAAAACAGGTAGTCTGACTTATTTTGAATCCGGGTAACTGACAATACATCAGAATAACTTAAACAAACCTGGTTTATTTGGTAAGATTACATGTTTAATGAAACAGCCCCTGGTCTCATACACAGGGTTTAGCTTAGCCTTAGCTTTAGCCTAAGCCAGGATTAGGCCAAGGTTACATTTTAAGTAATTTTTTATGAACATGCCTTGTGTGCATCTTAAGACAAAACAAAGCCACTGGCATGTTTTATGAACAGTCAGTGGAAGTTTGTTTTAGGATGAAACTGCTCAGATTTACATTAGTAAAGTGGCTCGTCTAGTGGCTTGTAAATCTTGTCTTGTAAAACCGGGGATATGTAAAGCAGTAAGAAAGTAGGCTAACCAACTGCCTCGAACTACACAATACTTAAGTTAGTAGTTGATTTAAACGAACGGCTTCTCACAAACAAAACAAACATTCGTTCTCAAATCGGCATCGGTACTTCTGATTCAACCAGCCGCGTCTTAAATCAGTTTTAACGTAAATGTTTCCCATGTGTTGGTAAAACTTTGTGTCGTCAGATAAAAATGTATTTATTGGCACTACGCGAGGTCTGGTTTTTTCCAAGACATTCATAAAAAAGTCACATAGTGAATCGCGAACCAATTCAGACTGATTTGAAAAATCGTGAAAAAGAGCCGACTCTCGAGTGATTCATTTTCGAAATGTGCGTCGTGATTTGTGTTTGCACACAGCCGAGGGAAAACAGAGACAGGATTGCGGGACATGCATTTTGACTGAATTATCGTCGAGGAAAATATTTCAGGTCGGTCTATGTTAATTTCTTATCTAAAAAAGGCCAGAAACGTTTGTTAGACGTAGTTAATTTAGATTGATAAAGAAGAGGCATTCACCTACTGCAGCTAATGTAACGCAGTAAAAGTAAACAATTATCATCTTTTTAAAAAAAGTTAAATACCCAATGAGATAATATCAAAGGTAATAAAACAACATGGCCTCTCTGCATCAATAATTTTAAGCCTAACTTTCATTAGAGGTCTATAGGGAGGGCTCACAGAAACACCTGTCATGCAAATATCAGATAAATAATGAGTGCTAATATTAATAAAGCTAATGATGCTTGACAGATCTAGGCTAGCACAGTTCCCTTAGCACGAAGTCCCTGGCAGAAGATTGGGAAGCTCATTGGATGTGAAGAAATGAGGGATAGAGGTGGACAGAGGGGATGGTTCAGGGTTTAGTGAGGAGAGAAAAAGAGGGAGAGCAAGACAGAGTGGAGCTGTGGTTAATTAGCAGTGACAGTTCCACAGTTGGTCCAGCATTGGTTCAGACAGCTGCAGGCTGCTGCCAGCTACCAGTGCCACACATTGCCATTCTAATTCTCTCTTCATTTCCATCTAAATGGATCTGCTCCTCCCATTTACTCACTCAGGTGTTTTTTTTTTTGGCCATCCTACAGCACAAACCCATTGAAAGCAAGGGAAGGAAAGTCAGACTGTCTTTACTTTTGTAATCACAATGACTTCTTGTTCTGTGGTGAAGAATTCCCACATTCTGCTGAATGCAGTTGGAGTGGTAGATATTCAGAAGGCAGCAAAAGATTCAAAGATACAAGGAAGAACAGCATGTCACGTTTGTTATAAATTCTGTTAAACATTTGTTAAAATGCAATGTTAAAGTCATACATAAGAATGTTTGGAATTAAAGTTCTGCAACTACTAGTTAAAGTCTGCATGAACCAGAAGATCGTGACCAATTTTACATCCCCATTGTGACATATTTCTAAGAGAATCAGAATACTGAATGAAGAAAATAGAGGGTATGACTAGTTTTTTTTTCTGCAAACTGGCTGGATGTAGTAAAGCAATGTCAGCTGACAAAATATAGTCAATTTTGATTTCACATGAACTTTCACTTCTTGAGGGGAAAAAAGAATACAAGAGCTCTTGGTGCTGTCATTGTTAATAAGCTAGTGATAATTAAAAAAAAATGCTAATGCATAAAAAATTATGCAATTAATAAACAAAATATAAATAGCAGAAGAACAAAATGAGAAACTGAACTGAAAACTTGGCAAAACTAAAATAATATATAAGTAAAATTGCAAAAACTTAATATAAACAAATAAATAAATAAAGCAACAGAAATATAAAAATGTTAATAAATAACATAAATAATAACAATAATAAATAACCCTTGTCTCTATATAAACATACTTAAAAAACTAAAATAATACTATGAATACTACTATACTATTTTCATATCATCCTATGAATATTTACCATGTGCTTACTAAAGTAACACTATCTAAACAAAGTTGTTGTCCTAATATTAAATATATGAAGGTTAATGGAAAATAAAGTATTTTAATTTCTATTTTCTCATAATAGTTTGGCTAATATCACAGTTACATTGATTTAACGACACCCTTTCATACCTGGTAAGAGCTGTCATTTGTGATAGAATTTGATTTTTGTGTCATGTACAGTACATCTTTTAGAGATGGCTTGTATGAAACCTTGTGCAACATAAAAAACATGTACTGACATCATTTGTAATGATTTTTTTGTGATTTAAAATAGCTAAATATTGACTCCTTTTTTTTAACAATTCTTGTTAAAAATGATAGGACATTGAATCCATTTGTTTACAAAAGAAACATGAATTGATAAGCAGCCCACACACAAATAAATAGACTTATACTATGTAACTAGGAAAATAGCCTACACAAGGGTGAAACGGCACAACAAATATAAGACAATGTTACAGTTGTTTTAAAGAAAACACCATGTTTAATGCATTACAAAAATGACACCTTTGTTAACATATACTTAACATTAAACATTTGCAGTGCCTCTTTCTGAAGGGCATTACAGATATAAAAAACCCTGGCAGACAGGCTGAGGCCTGGTCCAATCATCCATCTCTTGTTACCTGTTCCTTGTTCCGGTTAAATTTCTTATGAAATCATTTTTTCATGCCGTTTGATAACTGGTTGTGTCATAGGCAGATTGCATCATATGCATTTTTTAACAGCTTCTCTTTCACTGACAACTCGGTTTTAGTCACTGCAGCATTTTGTACTTTTAGTTTTGCTTTTTGTTTGTGCTATTATAAAACCCATCAAGAGGCATATTGAGAACGACTGTCACCAACTTTGAAACCGCGTATTCACTGCTCACAATTGAAACTCTACCATTATCTTCAACAAGCCTGTCAAAGGCAGCGCCCAGTCGCGTTGCGTCGTTCCCCTGATGTCCGTGAATACTTCCTGGTCCAAAGTTGTGTGTACACAAATCAAAGTCAGTTGAGCATGAATTCGGATGGTGAAGTCACATCAGGGAAATCCACTTCTACGGAAACACACTTCTCTAAACTGAGAAGAGAAGTTCAATAGCCTATCATAATTCCTTCCTCAGCTTGACGTTTCGCAAACATGTTACGAACACATCAACATCATTCATGCAATGGAGCCCTGAAGTCTCATTTTGACCAGAAACAACAAGAAAGCAACAGTTTGAAAAATGGATACCACAGAAATGAAAAGGTAAGTCAAACCGTATCACTTCTGCTCAGTGCGTCAAGTTAAACGAGTAACTTTAAAAATTAAAGTTCAAATTCAAGAAGTGATTCTTAAGGCGGATTTGAAGTATTTAGGTTTTACAGACGACGCTTTAACTCTTTTTTTTTTTTTACAACATAATCATAGTTTTGATATAGTATAGGTATATCCAAAGAGGGCTTCTTTGGTATAGCGTTGATGTCCGATTCATTTTAGCGAATCGGTTCGTTGAGATGGTTCATTTAATGAATCTCTTAGAAAGAACGAGTCACCAAAGACTTTCGTCAGTAACTACATAGTTTAACTGTAAAATTTGTTTTCGTAGCCACAGGCAAAACACTGGTTGGGTAGCTCGTCTCTTAATTTAACTATGGTTTCTATAAAACATACTATAGTATTTGTCACTTAGACAAATGACACGTTTCAAATGGGCTGTGAAAGATGTGGCTTAAGCAAACTTAGAAGTTGCATTTATTATTAAATTCTGTAAATTGAAGTGTTTAATTAATGTAGTTTGCATGTAATTTGTCTATTAAATTGAAATTAAAATCATATTAACCTTTGTGAGAATAATGTTTGTTAATTAAATTTTAGGTGCACAAAAATGGCAAAGGAGACCATTTTCATCAACCTCAAGTTAGGGGTGAAGATTCATTTGAGGAGGCCCCCATGTATGTGGCTGTCCTGACATACATGGGTTATGGAATTGTCATCCTGTTTGGCTATTTCAGGGATTTCTTAAGAGCTGTTGGCTTAGAGAAGTGCCATCAGGCACAAGAGAGAGAAGAGCAAAAGGTAGGATTTCTCTCCATCTAATATTTTTCTTAAAATGTGGTAACCCTCATGCGGAGAAAAGTTAGTTTTTTCCATTTTGTTTCTTGTTTTAGTTTTCATACACATGGGAGAAAATATTTGTATTATTATTTTTATAAAAGTGTTTTCTTTAATGTCATACAATTTGCACACTGTTCACTAAGGAAAATCTCCATGATGTGTGTGAGGTGATGTTGGGGAGGTTAAAGACGCAATTAAATCCCAAAGGAGAGTGGGTTCATTATTTCTGCTCTCAGACTGTCCGCCGAGAATGCCGCCTTCACAAAGATGCCTCTTTCATGCACATTTCTACTGTAACTCAAAGCTGGTGGCATTACATCAGATGTGATTATTCAAAGACACAAATTGAGTTTTTTGAAGTTAAATTGGCAAGATTATGAAACGGTAAGCTTCCAGATAGAGTCACACCTCTAGCAAACTTAAATGGAAAAATTGTGTTATGCTGATATGAGTAACACATTGTAGATTTTCTGCACTGTGCTTGCATGTTTTTCATGATCAGTGTGAAACACTTCAGCCAAATTGGCAGTTTCTAAATCTTCTAACCTAGCTCTTATCTGTTAAATGCATATACATAATCAGTAAAAAGGGAGCGCAACAGACTTTTTGGTTTAGGAATGCTGATATAGCACCATCTTCCCATTAATATCCGATGAAAATAAATATATGAACCGGAAAAGAAGAGTTTTTACTTCAGCACTGCACATTTCACAGAGTGTGCTTGATATGTAGGCCTATACACTCCATTAGCATTTAAGAGCAAATTTTACATGTGGCCTCAAAAGATCTTGCAGCTTTTCTGTTCTCCCTTTTCCAGTTCAACAGGGGTTTCTAGATTGCCGTTTGAGTCACACAACAGCGAAGCTTTAGACTGTGTGCTTTTTGGATTCTTTGTGTTAAACAAGAACAAAAAATGCTATGCAGTTTTTTTGTTTAAGCTTTCTTGGTGTCTTGAAAGAATGCTTTGAATGCATGATCTGAAATGTTGGGCAAAGATCAGACACCTCCTCAGTGACCGGAAAAACTTATGAGTGGCAGTCAAAAGCTAATGCAAAACTTGTAAAAGCCAGGTGGCAATTTGCTGCGACTTTGCTATTGTCTCAACTGTGTCTATAACTAGGATTCTGAGCTGTTTAAAGTTTAATAAAGGCAGCACAATGAGGACTGTGATTAGCCTCTCACTTGTTCTTTGGCAGAGTTTACTTAAGGACAAGGTGTGGGTGAGTCTCTCAGGACTCTCAGAGCAGATGGTTTTGAAACATTCACCCGGTTGTAACTACCCACATACAAACAGGCTCTTTTTATGGCTGATTTTGTGTCAGCTGTGCTATAAGAATGTTGTTTAATGAATAGGGCATATTGTGGTGAGGATAGCACAAGATACTAATGTTAGGTTATATTAATAGTGCTTATAGACATGATATTGTAACCAGTTTCTTGTATTGCAGGACTTTGTCCCCCTGTACCAAGATTTTGAAAACTTCTACAAACGGAACCTGTACATGAGAGTCAGGGATAACTGGAACCGGCCTATATGCAGTTTACCTGGTCCTGTTTTTGACGTTATGGAAAGGGTCTCCGATGATTACAACTGGAATTTCAGGTAGGTATAAGCCTTGCATTAAAACAAACAGTTATAGCTCTATTGTAAAGACCAGGATGTGTTTTAGTTGCCGATTCTTGACCACATGACAAGGCTACTGTAGTTAGAATATATAAGCTTACCATAGAGATTTGGGATAAGACAGATGAAAAAAGATAAGAGCAGAACTCATGATGAAATTTTGAACACAGAAAAGGTTACTGCTTTTAGCCAACGAGCAATATTTTGCGGCCCTTGAATATACACTGATACATGCTGCATCATGATCTCTACTCGCATCCGCCTCCCGTCAATTAGACAGTCTGAATGTCCACACTGGAATGCAGGTATTCCACATACATTTACTCATTCCCGTGCAAATGTGTCTAGCTGTTTATTTGTAACATGAGAATACAGTATTGTAATGGCAGAAAACTAGCTGCAGCGTCTCAAATAGGCCTAACACACACAAATTAACTCTCCTCCCACTCCTGTATTGCTCGTGTGCGAGTCAGACTGTGGGCAGTCGCCATATCTCGCCATTAAAATAGAAATTGTTTCTTTTTAATCCAGTATTAAACTTTGTAAAAAGTTATGAACCAAATAAATCAACGCCTGCCTAATGGAAATGCTACTGGGAATTTCATTGGCTGTTGGTGACACCAGGTTTTCTGAAGTTCTAGATCGTTGAGCACTCGGCCACTGTACAAAACTTTAAATGAATGAAATGTCTAACTGAAAGTTTTCTGACTAATATTATTGCTGGAATTATTAAACAAACTGAATATTTTAAAAATAACTTTTGTGATAACTGAATTTTAACAATTAAAATGTTTCTGAAATGTTATAAAGTACCTAAATATACAACCATGCTAAAATGCAGTGCATTAAAATGCAAGCCATGAAAATACGATGCATTAAAATGCAAGCACTGTTAATTGCAAAGCTTTTTTTTCAATTAGTGGAATTCAACACTAATTTTCATTTTAAAAGCTTTTTATTTCAAATACTTTAGGCAGGATTTTTGTTCTATATATTACACACATTGATTTCAGTTGCAACCTTGAACAAGAAAGATATATGCATGTGCCATATTAAAAATCTATATCAACAACTTGGCTAATATGTTACTTCTTTTGACAGGTTAACAGGGAGAACTATTGAGAACGTCATAAACATGGGCTCCTACAACTACCTGGGTTTCGCTGAAAACAATGTTGACTTCCTGAAAACTGTGGCAGAGAAGACCAGCCAGTATGGTGTGGGAGTCTGCAGCACAAGACAGGAACTAGGTATGTGTGGTTTCACCACAAACGAAACATGCCTACAGTCATAGAAGCAATCATCAGCAACCAACATTGTTTGTTTAAGAACAAGCAAAGTAAGTTTTAAAGTAACTATTTTGGTTTGGTTAATGCCATCATTAACCAGTCACATGCATTTTTTTCTTAGAGCAGCATTCATAAAATTCCTTCCTTACAAATAGACATGACAAGCTTTTTTTCCTGGGTGATTTATTGAAGGCCCAACCTGTTTTTGAATTTGCAGCATAAGTTGATGATTGACTGAACTGTTACATATCTTTTTTATATGTGTCATGATTAGTCAAATGACCCACAATGATGTTCTTCATATTTTCAAGCCGAAATATGTTTATTTTAGGTTAAAAGCCGGGTTGTTTGCACTAAGGCTAGGAGGTGAAATGGTTATCTGGGTGTGTGTAATTTTTTTTAAGGTTCCCACAGTGATAGAGAACCAGGCTTGTGATTACCAGGCATTCGAAGGCTGTATTTAATATCTATTTTTTTCTTTATTAATGCTAATCTCTAAAGCATTGCATTGATTATAAAATTACTCTTTGTGAGTGCAGTCACTTTAAAATAACTTTCAAAATGCGTACTGAGTAATCACAAACAACTTCCAGGGAGATTCATTGTTAAAATGCAGTAGACATCCTTGATGGGGGTTTGACTTGTTCAGGCGCAGTTGTATGTACTTTTTGGTTTGACGAATGCTCTAAGGTCTGGTTATTCTGGTTTGTTGCATATGTGAGATTTTTTTAGCAGCTTTGATGACTGTCGCTACCTGTTCTGACATTTACAAGGCCGTAAAACATCACGTGAGCACAGTAGTGCTAAATACACACAACAGTAAACCTGGAAATATTTTTGCAACTGTTTTCTTTCATATTCTCTCTCTGTCACTACTTTTCTGTCTCCTCCTTACACTTACACAATATACATACACACCCATCTTAGTGATATAATTGTTTCACCAGATATCAGATCATTTTTATGGTAAAGTAGGTCATCTGAGATCTTTTATCTGAAGTGAATCTAAATCAAATACAACATCAGAAACAGACACACACAACATGGGGCATGAAAGTATTTGTGTGTAAAGTCATTTTCGTATCATTCATTATTCATATGAGGGATTTTTTTTTGCCTGTCTCATAGGTTGCCATCTCTTTCAGATATATTTCTGCAGGCCTTCTGTAAACTGAGCAATAACAACTAACCCCACGACTCCTTATTAAAATTCAGTTCCTAGTTAGATGCCTGTATATGTGCATATTAAGGATGGGCATTTTTAATCATTTTGTTGAATTCCAAAACATAAAAATGAGTCAAATAATTATAGTTTCCTAAAAACTATTATATTACAGAAAAATGTGAAATTATGAATTATTACACTATTTAATCAAATGAAAAACATATAAGTAATTCTAGCTTTAAAATGTTTTAGTAATTGGAGATTTGTGAAGATGTTATTCTGTTCCCAAGTTACATTAGGTTACTATTTTACAGAAAGCCCATGTGATGTTGGGTAATAGGTTTTTAACTATAACATTACGGTCACAGTTGACAGTTTTTTGTTTTGTTCCGACTGCAAGATCAATAAGGTCTGTGTTTGTTTTTGGTGACAGGCTTTAAGACGGATGCATCAATCATTTACAGTAATTCTGCTTTAGGAGTGTGTGTTTTCAGATTTTTTCATAATGTGTGTCTGTGTGTATTTTCAGTCACCATGGACTATTTAAATGTACAAAGTGTTTATAGGTTTAACATTGTTACAGTTGTCAAACACTAATATCTCTGAAGCACGTGGCACTCAGGTACGGAGCAGTAATGGCCCATTCAAGATTCACAATTATTAGAACAAGAGCTAAATGTTTCACTATGATGACTTTACAACCAAAGAGTTGCAAATGCTGTTTATTACAATAGTTTCATTTTAGACAAGAGTTGTCATCCTCTTGAGGCTTCTTAAGAGACTTGTAATCCAGAATCTTAGTTGCTTTCAAATTTGTCAGAGATTTGTTTTCGTCTTATCGAACATGCATTTGCATTTTCAGTTTCTAGAGGGCTTAAAACAAATATGTTAAGCTTGAAAATGCAATGTTAGTGGTTTCATATGAAACTGTGTCTTTTGTTTAAGCTGCAAAGTTGTGTAAATCATCTTTTCAAAGTTGGGACTACTGGTTGGGACTACTGGTTAAGGTGGATAAACCTGTTTACTGGTATAAAAAGTAAAATTTGCATGAATTGTATATTAATAAGCTATTTTGTTATATTAGTCTCAAGTCAATGTTAAAAGGTCTGTGTTGTAGTGCAATAGGTTAAAAATAGTATGTTAGTATTTTAAAGTATGCATATTTGTGTGCATGTACTTTGATGTTTATTCTAACTTATCGCTTGGCTTCGGAGGATGTAGTTCAGGCTTAATTTGTATTTAACCCAGTTTTCAGAGCCGTTTCCATTCATTTAAATTAAATTAGCTTAAGATGCTTTGAGAACTTGCTGTGTTGTGGTGAGTTTCTGCTTGTGTATGTACTCCCACCAGGTGAATGAGCTCTTCATGGGTCTCGCTCTCATTTCTCACTTCATTAGACTACTACAATATCCTGGTTAGAAGTCAAGACCCTTATGAGTTTTCTCTGTAGAAAGAGCTTCTCAGTTATCACATTGAAGTGCAGTGTAGCCGGCCAGCCCTGCTTTCAGGTTTAATCAAACACATCACGCTTCAGCTGCCGCTGTGAGAGGGAATGATCGGAGGTCTGAAATAATCAATGGTGTTTTAGAGTACAAAGCTCTCTATAGGAATCATGTAAAAGGAGAGGCGTTTTCTCACGGACTAACACTAGGTGTTGTACAACCACTCTGGACTGTTGTTTTATTTAGTGGGAAATGTCTTTAGCCAGAATTTCTAGCGGTCAGGCTATTATTGTGGTTTTGCTACCTTAATGGGTAGAAGGGGTTCGTGGGATCAGACAATGATGCCTACATAAGCACTTTGGCTGAGCATGCACGTTAACATGGCTATAAATACATGTATTGATCATTTATAATTGCATGTATTCGTATTTAGGAATTGGTCATGATTTAGATAGAAGTAATAATATCATTCAAATTCCAGAATGTTCAGGAATTAAAATTAGATTATTAAGTAAAGAGGATGCAGAACTAGCCTAATTCAAAGTCTACACAAATTGAAAAGTCACTATTTACTCAGATAAAGAAGTTACTCACCATCATGTTGCTCTAACATTTTCCTGTGGAACTTAAAAGAAGATATTTTTGTCCAGTCAGTGGCCATTAAAAAAGTGGGAATTATGCGATGATAAAAACGATGACAATTTATTTTTTCAACTGCTAAATTCTGATATTTTACTTTAGATGTGATAACTTTTGGGCATCATTTAATCTCACAGTGTCTTCTTGACATTATGCACCAATAATATTTGGATGTATGTCTTTAGTCTTTGAAAGCACCTGCTGAGTGAATAATGACCTTTCACCTCACATGTTCTGACAGATCTTATTTGTTTCCTCTACGCTGACCCTCTCTGAGCTTTTTGAAAGCGGAAGGAGGCATGCAGGAAAATCAAATTTTCTCCAAAGCTGTTAGAACACCTAATCTGACTGGGAAAGGCTGTGGGCTAATGAATTCTTAAAATGTATATCTGTACTTTCTGTCAATAGTTGTGTGAGGCAATTTTACTTTCCTACTGTGGCCCTCATAGCTTTGTGCTAAGCCAAAGATGTTTTTTTTAACCGAAAGTTATTTCTTAGTATTCATGTAAAAAAAAAAAGTAGGGCTGCTGTTGATCCCTTGTCAGAATGCTGTAACTCTCTGTGGATGTGGATTTTATTTGTTCAAAAGCCTCCTCAAGAACAGATTCAGATTCTCACTTTTTCTCGCAAATTATTTTCTTCTTGAAAATTGTGGTTTTGTTATTAAAGAAAGCAGTGAGTATGTGTTCCTTATATTTTGAGATGTGGCACTTATGTAGTAAAAGGTCACCAAGGGGACTCTTCCAAAGTCATTATGATAAAGGTTAATAATACATTTCTTTATCTTTTTATAGGCAACTTGGATATCCATGAGAAACTGGAGCAACTTGTGGCAGAGTTTCTGGGGGTGGAGTCTGCCATGGCGTATGGAATGGGTTTCGCCACCAATTCCATGAACATTCCGGCACTAGTCGGAAAGGTGAGTGCTTAAAAATGAATCTTCAGTGGTGACTTTTTTATTGTAGACGTGTCTTAAATCACTCAGTTTTATCTGTTGAAGTGGGCCCACAAGTGTGGTATTCATTTATTATTTCTGGGCGTCTGCTTTTAATTGCTGCTATAAACAGTTTTTCATGCACCACAGAATAATCCAATGAACCAGCACACTAAACAAACGCTTGTTTTTAAATAATGCTCAATCAGATAGGAAAGCACAGTTAGAACTGACAGTGCTTGTTTAGGGTGTCTCATTAGGGTTTGTTTATGCTGGGTCCAATCATGTGGTCAGTTGTAATCAGCTCAGATGAGAAGACCTCAGGATCTGGTTGAGATCCAGAAGGCTAGAGGACTGTCTCGAGGTGCTAAAACATTGTAACTGGTTGGATTGCAATTGGGGGAAGTTTTATCTCAAGCAAAGTCTTCATGATGTCGCAGCCTCAAGATAATTGGTTAAGCAGTGGGTCCAGCAACTTGTGCCCTCTGGAGGAGGTGTCAGTTCAGGGCGTCTCAAGGTGAAGAGGAGATGACAACAACTATTGTTTAATCAGACATTGCTCTGCAGCTATCGAGACTTTGTTATCCTGTTCACATCAGATGATCCAAACATTAAGAAGGTCCAGTTTTTAACAAAAAAGCATGGCGACACCTAGTAACACCATTCTGTATTCCCAGAGAACACATTTAGTCATACAATGCACTGTAAAATGCTTATATAAAATCTTTCAAATGCATAAATGTAATTAAACTCAGTAGTGTTCCCAGAAGTCTTCGTAAAGCATTCTTGTCTTTTTTGTAGACTATATAAATATAAGTATGGACTTAATTATCTTTTCTCCTCTAATGGTTTTTGTTACTATTCTTTGTGTAAGCGGTTAACTTATGACCACCTCACTGGTGATAACTGCAAGAGGCAATGACGTGGATCTGGGTTGCAGATACGGTAGATCACTTTCTGTCAGGGATAGGATTAAACTTGGGGTTCAGATAATTAAATGAGAATGAAAATAAGGGAGAGAAGACAAATATGAGTCTTTATGAGTCTTGCTTCTGGTCTCATTTTAATCCAGCTATTTTTAGCTGTTTTGTTTGTTTTGTTGCGTGATGGTGCAAATGGGCGTGTTTTACAATATTTTAGGGTATTATCTGAATTATGAGCACACTGGTTTTTAGTGCAAACAGTTTTAGTGTTTACTGCACATTGTTATTCTTGTCGTCATTTTTCTATTTTGGGTAATGAACCAGAATCTCACTTATATGATTACTTTCATGTTTAAGAATACGATGGATAGTTTGTAGTTCTATTTTATGCATTTGTATATATATACTCTTTATACTATAGTATGACAATGTTTTTTTAAATGGTGCTTTTTAATAATTTACATTATTCCACACATTCCACACATGGATTCCTGCTTCATAATATGTTCAGAGTCGTGCAGTAACCATGTCTGTTTCCAGGGCTGCCTGATTCTGAGCGATGAGCTAAATCACACATCCCTTATCCTGGGAGCCAGGTTGTCTGGGGCAACCATTCAGGTCTTCAAACACAACAGTGAGTACATATTCAAAATATTCTCAAATTTATATACACCAGGTCACGGTGTGTTCTGTTATCCATGCAATTGCTCAAGGTCCAGCCTTTGTAAACGCTGAGGTCAATCTTCTTCACAGTTTGTGATGGTTAGCGAACTAAACTTAAGCATTAGTCTGCACCGAGGAATATTTGGGTTTTATAAAAGCTGTGCTTGAGGGAATCCATAGTGGTTAATGGCATTCTTGTGTAGCTACTGGAAAACTAGTGTGCATCTTTCTCCAGAGGATGGATAAGAATACATGATGCATGAACAACAAAAGCTTGACTGTACTCTGACAACGCAGTGTAATACTTGATTGTGGGTCCTTACAGAAAACCTGAAAGCCTCCACATACCACTGTCTAACCTGAAAATGGTCTTATAAAAAGTGACGGTGGAGTTTAGAAACACTAGTTTATCGTTTTTCAAATTAAACACAAAAACTTGGTTAGCTAATTATGGTCCAAACTTAAAGCCGTGTTCAGCTTCCTCAGTACAACTTCACACTGCATTTTTTTTTTTTTCATTTCCTTTCAATTTGGGACCCCGTGCAAAGATCCTCATTTCTGGTTTTGTCAGTATGCTGGTGTATGATGTAGCATAAGCGGATATGATGAGTTAATGATAACCATTTACCTAAACACATCAGTAAGTCAGAGTTTATAATTATATGATAAGCCAACCTGTTTAGCCAGCATTTGCAGAGACTGGTGGTAAAAATGGATAACGTTCTTCTCTGTTGATACATGTACACCTACAGAATAAATGGTAGCATTGCATAACAAAGTTATCATCTGCATTTTGGTTGTTAGAACATGTTTGTTGACAAATACCTACCTCGCTACGATAACATTGCCATTTTAATTCTTTATCTGTCTTCGGAGGATTGCGAATCCCACAACTTGAAGTGAACGTTTTGCAAATAACGCATTTCGAGAGGAACGCGATACGATTTAATCAAACTCAGCTGTTAGCCATCAGCTAATTATCCTCAATCAATCTCGCCCAATAGTCTCTTCCCCTATTCACTATAAAAACCCCAACCTTCAACCCTTTCACATCTCGCTTCAAGCATCCCTCCTCCTCCCCCTCTCCGCCTAAATTCCATTTCACGCCACCAGGGGGGAGCAGTACGGGACCGAGCCGAACTTCGAACCCTTGCCCACTTTAGGGTTTATACCACTAGGGTTCTTACCACTAGGGTTCGCGGTTCGCCGTTCTCCCGGGCTCGCTCCCCTGACAGCATGCCAAACCCGCAAACGTCATATTAATGAGGAAAGCGTGAACTCTTGAAATCACACGTGCGAGTTTATATCTAAAAATTTAAGAAAGCAGAATTCCAAAATATAAAGTCTTTATTACTGGTAATTCTTTATTTCACTCAATTCTGACTTTCTTTCTCATAACTGCGACTTTATATCTTGCAGTTTTGACTTAGCGAGTTTATATATCGCAATTCTGAGGAAAAAAAAGGCAGAATTGTGAGATAATTTTTTTTTATTATTATTCAGTGGCAGAACTGGATTCCATTCAATCAGCACTGTGATTTATGTCAATTATTTGAAGGATTATTTGAGAATTGTTTTTTTTGTGTGTTATTTATTTCTAAACATTAACAGTTGGTTTTGATTGCAATTCTATAATTTTTTTAATATAATTTTTGTCAGTATTTTTCTTTCTTAAAGGAGATTACCAGCTGGCTTCTGTGCTTCACTGTATCTCTAAACATAACTAGCAGTGCATCAAATGACTTACGGCTGGATCCCTTTCTCTGAATGATCACTCCAGTAGCATGTTCCTCTGATACATACAGTATGGGTTGGGTATTTGGCTGACTAAGATTCAGCATCAGAATCAGAAACACCCATATCTCTGACGTAAAAGAACTAGCGGAGTAATCAGAGTCGAGGGATGAAAAATCAGGATACTTGCCAGACGTTTTGAAAGGTTGGGCAATGATGTTTATTTCCACTAGTGGGGTGTGGAGACAGTTGAGTTACCAAACTGATTACAGTACACTGCTCTAGACAGAACAAACTATGCGCTTCGCTTAATTTAATACGAATTCGAAACATTGTAGCAGAAAGAACTGGAAACAAAGAGGGAGCTTTTCATGTGAACACAATTTCCGTACTGATCTCCATTTAACATGCAAACACAACTACTTTGAGGGAAATATACATATAAATTGGTTTACTTGAAGTGCAAACACTGGTAGTTTTACAGCGGTCTCTGATAGTTCTGATCTCCTCTAGTATATAAACGGCCAGCTATGCTGAGTCTGACTGGTGTCCCATCTCCTCTGCCATTAACACACTCTCGCATTACCGCTTCCCCTCTGGCTGTCTTTAGCAGGTTTACAAAAAGGGCCTTTGATCCAGGAAGAGACCTGAGCCAAATGAGCCAATGCTACAAGACACCGGAGCAACCCACATGTGGCACAGGTATCAGTTAGAGAGCGGAGGGGAATAATATTAGTTTGCACCTGTCACAGAGAGAGAGTTTGTCATAGTCAGCGAGGAGCCATCTATCATATCCGAGCCACTGAGTCTAGTGCACTGACAGGAAGGCCAAGAAGAGTTAATAGAGACAGCGAGGGTGGGCTGATTACGCTGACCTCATGTGTGTGTGTGAGCGTGTTGAAGCTACAGAGGTCTTGTGTAATCGATCGTGTTTATGCAGAAACTGAGCCTCTAGAATGAACAAACCAACTTACGCAGGATTGAAGGTAGTGGAAAAAAGCTGTTTCTCTTATAACAAAAGCATACAAACACCCAACAACACACTTATTTCTCCTAATCATTAGATAAATCAACTTCAAATATTACTAGTTTCAGACTTTCTGTGCATTTTATCCTCAATCACCTATGGATGTTTTTCGAACACAAATGCATATGCTTCAGAAGGCCTTTATTAACTCCCTCTAGCCATGTGGAGCACTTTTTTATGATGAATGAATGCACTTTTTTGGGCTTCAAAATCACTGGCATGGGCTTTTCTTTTCTTTCTTTTTTAACTCTGACTGCATGTGTATGAAAGAAGGAAGTCATGTACAGCTAGGATGTCTTAAGGGTTTTTTGGGTGAACTATCCCTTTAAATTTACATTTCTATATTTCCAATTTAATCCAAACCTGGCTTTTTTTGTCCTGCAGAGCACAACGATATGCTAAAAAATGTTTAAATTATGATGCTGGTTGTGAATCTCAATCTTCAATTGTAAAAAATGAAATCAGTTAAATGACACAATGAGTGTGAATACACAGAAGGAAATACATCACAGCTTGGCAGAAGGCGGTGCTAATTCTTATTATAATATTTTTGCACATTTAAAAATAAAACATAATTATGAATCTCAAAATGTTTTTATGGTCAAATTAAACTTTACCAACACGTTTGAAAACCTGAACCACTCTAAAACGGTTTGCCTCACTATAGTTGCTTCATCAGTTTCCAAAGCCAAATGGAAACCTCAATATCCTCCTGATCAGATGACCCAGAAATCAACATTTAAAGCAATACTCTACAGGGTTCATCTTAGTCCACTCCACACAGGGGGAAACGCCGTGTTGGTTGATTCATTTACTCAGCGGAAAAAAAACAATAAATCTCACTAACAAGAAAAGACCTCCTCGTTGGTCATCCAATTTCTGTGCACCCCTGGAGTCTGAGGGGCCAGAACAGTCCTCGGGCGCATGTTGCGGTCCAGCTACTCTAAACTTAAGATGTGAATTATGAGAAGGGAGTGTGTCAGGGGTTGGCAAGCACAGCAACAGCTCCGGTTTGAAGACCAACTTCTCAGTTTGTGTTGCATGCTTCATGGCAGTACATATTTTAATATGAAGTGTCACTTTTTTTTTAATACGAATTATTTCTGCTGTCCCTCCACCCAGATGACCCATAGCGGGAAGCTGTCTGTTTGTCTTACCAATGCATCGGGTGAAGCTATTGGAGCATGTTGAGTGCATGCTTTCAAATATATCCAATAGTTTGATTCAAAGCAGAGTTTAAAGTGCTCTCAATGAAAATGCAAATTCAATAAGTGCTGCTTTTGGAGTGGTAAAATAGCGGTTTCCCCAGTAACACTGTAAACAAAGTGCAGGATAAAATAAAAATGAGACCAATTACCGCAGATTAGAATCACGCAAAGGAGGGGGTGGAAAAATTATTATTGAGCGAAATTAACAAGGCAACAATAAATGCATGTTATAAAAAAATATGTTTTTTGACCGTGCATGAATAAATGCACCAAAATATGAAACGTTCATTAACCAAATTAGGGGCACTCTAAAAGTCTATGCTGATTAGTAATTATGTAACATATCTCCTGGAAAAGAAATTTAACAAAGGGCTACTGCTATCATCTAAACAAGCGATGCTTTTTTTTCTCAGAGCTTGTGCCAAAACTAACGTGGACAGTGCTTTTGTAAGTGAATCAGGCACACCTCTATGTAGTGAACTTTAGTATTGTATAATGCATAACACTGCGTTAAACATTGTTTATCATTACTTAGGCCACATTTACACATAGCCAGGTATTTAGAGAAATGAATCTCTCCTCCCCTCCATTTTCAATAATAACATTGTGCACACAACATCATTTTCAAAAAACCTGTCATTTATATCAACCCCCATAAATACGCCATCGAGCG
>JAUCMT010000024.1:12152216-12166098 GCA_032357475.1 Enteromius thamalakanensis | reverse complement strand
TGATACTAATTGGCGTCGATGGGTACCGGCTGTGTTGACACTCAGCGTGCTTTTCCCGAAACCATGGAAACCATCCCTTATTTAAAAATAGAAATATTTTGTAACATTATAAAATTACTTCGTGTCACTTAATTCAATGCATCTTTGTTAAAGAAAGTATTAATTTCTTAAAATTTCCATTAGAAATTAAATATGCATTAAACTATATGCATAAAAAATAAATGAATACAAAATAAACAGGTCGAAGTTGGGGATTCATCAAAATCAAACCTTTCAATTCGGATCGAGACATGAATAAAGTGCAGAGTTAATTATTTAGCTAAACTGCTTCAGTTGGACGAGTGATTCTAGTCCAAACTTGCCAGAGGAGAATCTCTCTTGCCTGTTTTGAGTTGTTGAATGCTATGATGTCTATATCAGACTTGGACAAGCCGCCTATGTGTGTAATTACTGGCATGATGTGCAGCTCTGTGGAGGATGAATCACACTGGCCTGAGAGTTGGCTTTACAATGCTCCATCTCACTCATAGTACAACACAATAGGCTGTAGAAGACCTGCCACATCTGACCTTGTATCACGTCCATAACTAATTGTTTAGCCTCACCTGCTGTTTCTAGCATTTGCCAGTGTAAAGTTTTTTTTGTTGTTGAAGAGTTTCTAATGTAATGAAAGTTAACAGCAGTCGTATTCGTTCTGCTGACATAAGGTCTTCAGGGCTTAGCTTTCCAGCCCACTTTCTTTTGAAATACCTGCCAATCGGTTCACAGGTAATTGTATGCAAACATGCTGTTCTCCAAAAACTGGCCATGGTGCCAAAGAGTGCTGGAGGCGGACCTGGCCAGCCCCCAGAACTGCATGATTCACACAATTAAATATGGAGGAGGGAATGAGAGGCAGACATAAACTAAACAAGACAGGCAGTGAAAGGTATTGATGTTCATTGAGCTACTGATTGTTTCCAATCGCTCAAAGTTAAGAGAATTATCTATTTGTGGTTTGAACCACCGAAGTTCAGATTACTAGTCCAGAGCGGTAACCGCTAAGCTACCGCTAACCGCATGGTACATCAGTCCATGCTTCTCAGTTTACCCCAGTCTCCAATTGTGTGCCAAATCCATTGTATCCTATGTACAAGCCAAGAGTGTCTTGGCAAAGGAGGAAATTTGTCTACCATTCAGCCTGACAAAACAAAACCAGCTGGTACTGTTTTTCGCATCGAATGACTCCACACACACATTATGAGGCGTTTGGAAGAGAGTACAGAAATGAGCCTCAAAATCTCATGAAAACGTTGAACGTCGGTAATATGTTTCTGTTTTCTTCCTGTTTTTGTTTGTTACTATGTTTTTGTATTATTTTATGAATGGATCTGCTCTGCCTCACTTAACTACTTAATGGTCTTAATGAGGGGCTATTAAAAGACCAGTCCTGAGATTTGAACGGCCGAGGTGATGATGTCATTTCCCGTCTCCTCTTTTGGGCCCCTTTCCTAGTCTTTCACATAAAATCAGCCTTTATTCTAAACGGAACTAATAGCTGTTTATAAACTCTTTTTGATTGTACCTACAGAAAAATGGGTGAAATGTATACATTCTAGATGGTCTAGAAAAAGGAAAGTTAGGGTATTGCTAAGACTGTTTTGTAAGAGCAATAAATGCTGATGGTATGGCTGTATGCCACAACATCATGTTGCAATTCCTTGGCCATAATCCCAGTGTTTTCAACTATATTTAAGCAGAACAACTATGAAACTTGCAGGCAAACAGTGGAAAGGAGTGGGCTAATCTCCGCGCCAGCTGTTTTTAGGACTAGTTTGTAGACATATTTGTTCTATGGTTTGCCTGACATGGTCTGTTTGGCGTTCATGCTACCGCAGAGTGGGCGCAGACTCTCTGAGTGCTACAAATTACTGTAGAATTACCAGTGTATTTTTAAATTACCATCAGATTCAAACAGTTTATGTTTATATGAAATATCATAAATGATCAAATCATACAGTCACAGCCTTGAGGTTGTGTGGACAACTGCAAGCCAGGTGCTCAGATGTGCTGCTTGTGATGGGAAGTTTATGAATATTCATTAGGTTATGCACAAATAAATGTAACATGATATGTTTTGGTAAATGTTGTGCTACTGGTTGAACTAGCCTTACTTTTTTGATTATGATCATACATTTCAGTGACAAGAAAAGGTAAAATGTACTCATTTGAATCTGAAAAGACTGATCATACCTTGATTAACTGCTAGTCAGACTAGTTCCCAAGACTGCCTTAACATGGCAGTTATGCAATTGTCACTAGGTCTATAACAAGTCAGAAATGAAATGTTAACAATAATTAGTAGCGTAAAAATCATTTACCATTGTACATGTTTTACATCATTGTTACAATCTGGTTCTCATGAGAGAATTGCATATTTGGTTTGGTTCCCTCACGGCTGATCTTATCTGATCTTGTTTACCCAGCACATTTTTATTTTGGTGGTGCGTTTGCACCTGTGCACTTCTTATGTGCACTCCTGCCAATGTTTTGCCATCCACTTGATTTTAGTTTTACTGACTATTTGGTCTTTTGTATTTTTTTCTTGTTGTTTTTTATCAAGTGCAAAAATATGCCTATAAAGTTTCACTGTCATCTTAGTAATCAGCCTATAAGTAATGGCAGAACATCTACTGTAACTGAGACTTTCATAGTCTGCATCCCTCTCATCCTGAGGACAGTCAAATCCTTCAGATGCAGTCCCAGTGGAGGAGCCCTTTGAGATTATTTGCACTTTTCCTTTTGACCTGTGGTTGCTCTGTTGTAAATCATGACCTTTACTTTATTGTAGACTCCCATTTATGTCTCTCCTTTTCCAATGAAAGCTAACAAATTCTCCTCGATGACGCCTCTGTCTGCATCTCCCCCACAGGACAGCGAAGAGTTCGGCAGCTGGCTGAAAACACGCGCTACTTAAGATCTCGTCTGAGAGGGATGGGCTTCATCATTTACGGCAACCAGAACTCTCCAGTGGTACCGCTCCTGCTATATCTACCTGGGAAAGTTGGGTAAGCAGCTCCTAAAGCCAATTCTACCAATTCTGGCCACGTTCAAATCACATAACATGTATGTAAAAGAGCGTCGGTTGACACTACAGCATCTCTAAGCTCGCATTTACACAAACCCTATTCAGTCCAATTGAAAACCCTCAGCTTGGATCGCTGGGCCAGCGAAACATGGTGTTCCTCTCTCTGTGAGCTTTTTTCACATCTCCTTTGTGATTGAGGACAGTTTCCACTGTCTGGACACTATAGTAATAGGGTTACAAAGGTGATAGCTTTGAATGCCGTGTGAAAAATGTACTGACTGCTTGAGGACACCCCAACAAAAGCTGCAGTCATCTCCACTGGTCATTCCAAAGGCGATGTGGCCTTTTCAAGAAGACGTTGGACTGTAGCCATCTTGGATGGTCTGGTTGATCCATGAATCAGTGGTGAGGAAAAAAACAAGAGAGGCAGAAAGAAAACATGACATGCGAGAGGCTCATCACTGCACAGGCGTTTCAGACTCCTCCAAAGATAACAGCTTCCTGGCACGCCAACAAAGACGACGGCAGCTGTGAGGCCTTTTAAATCCAGCTTTCACTCTCCGTCGCCACTCTGTTCTCTCGCCGCTGTCGTCTCTGCTGACTAAGTGGAGGCCTACTCTCCTCCTCTCGCTCTCAATCTTTTCCTCCTCCATTATACTTTTCCCTTTGCCTTTCTCTCCCTGTCAATCCATTTCTTTTCTCCCTCTTGGCTAATGCAAATGACAGTCCAGCTGTGCGGTTCACAATGGATTTCCCTTCACTCAAAGGGTGAGGAAAGGTGGCAGACAGTGCAAACTCTGAAAGGGATTCTCGACAGCTTTACCCTGCATAATGTTTCTACCTGAAATTCAAGATACGCTAGAAGACGATATCTAATCACAGGCTCAGTTTGTAATGAAGATAGTCACACTAAGAGTACTAATGGTGTCTGGAAACTTAATTGCAGAAAACACTTTGGAAAAGGCTCGTACTGCTTTCAGGATTAGCGCAAAAACCTCTGTCTGTTTTAAAGCATCAATCATGACATCAATACTAAAGAGACCTTCCAAAAAAGATGCAAGCCATTCTAGAACATTTGATTGCTTGGCAGTAGTACATTTGCTAATGTGTGTGTGTATAATCTTCACTAAAATTCGTAGTGATGATAAGCCAAAAAGTTGTTAATCATCTGCTGACAGGGCATTCTCACGGGCCATGTTGAAGAGGAAGATTGGTGTTGTAGTTGTAGGTTTCCCAGCTACACCCATTACAGAGGCCAGGGCTCGCTTCTGTGTGTCTGCTGCCCACACCAGAGAAATGCTCGATAAGGTAATAAACAAAAAATTCCATCTATCTCTGTTACTTATTCTTTGTTGTTTTTTCGACTTGTCTAATGAAACAAAAATTAATGTTGAGGCACAAAGAAAACACTTAAAAGCTGAAAATCTAGTTTATTTCCACAGAAATTATGTACAATTTCTGTGTGACACGTATGGCCAAATTGATGTTATGATATATGGCCAGTATTAAAATGTTATTGCCTTTTTGTCTAAATAATTGAAAAATAAATGTTAATGTAGGCTTTGCTAAACTATAATTTAAAAAATGATGAGACTTTAGATGAAGATTACATTCAACAGTTATTCAGTTGTTAGTGTTTTTTAAGATCAACTTAAAGTGAGCACACTGCAAAAAAAAAGATTTTTTTCTGTCTTGTTTTCAGCCAAAATATCTAATATTCTTAGGATTTTCTAGACAATTAAAAAAGTCAAAATTAGAAAAAAACAAGTCAAAAGTAAGTGATTTTTTCTTAAAACAAACAAAATAAGGGGTAAGCTAAATATTTGTTTTAAAATAATTTTTACTTGATTTTTCATGATGATCCTTCTTGATTGACTTTTTAGATATTTTTTTCTGGAAACTAGACAAAAAAATCTAATCTAGAAAAGCTTTTTTTGTACTTTTAATGTTAATTTGGGAAACACATCTTATGAAGTACCCTCGATGAAGAAATGTTTTTTTTGACTGAAGAATTGTCTTGAACTTTTTGTCCTGCCTTTTAAAATCCAAAGCACAAGTGCATGCACATCTCAGACATGTTCCCAAAAAAGAATTCTATATAGCAATCTTTGATTTCCTTAGCTTCACATTTCACTCCATGTTCTTCCAGGTTATTCAGAGCCTTGATGAACTCGGAGACGACATAAAGGTGAAGTTCTCCCGTCACAGATTTTCCTATCGGCGAGAGCTGTATGAAGAAACAGACTTTGAGGGGGACAGCTAATTACTCTTCGTCATCACTGTGAATGTAAAGGCTTGTCCAGAGACTGCCAATGTGTGAACGTTTTTGTCGTTTTTTAGAAGAAAAAGCATCCTGCAATTCCACACAGGACAGTTCTGCTTTTCCGAGGAAAAAAAAGAACGAATTTTTGCAGTGTTTGTTATCGCTTTTTCAAGTGTTTTAATACGAGACATTAACTTTTACATGTATATTTTGTAAAATTATATTTAATTGGGTTTTTTTAACTGCTGTTTCATAGTTTTGAGATGTTTTGAAATGATTTTGTCCTCAGGGCATTGTGGGGGGAAAAAGGGAGGGGTCGTGTTTATAGAACATGTATCAAAAGCTGCTCTAAATATATCAGACAATTACCTCCCTTAACACTGACCTACATCAAAACTAGCTGCGGATAAGAAATCCCTTGAAGTGGCCTTACTTTTTTTTTTTTATCCTGCTGCTAAGATGGAGTGATGAAATACCTCAATTCTGTGCTGGATTGTGTGTTTGTGTGATCCACAACTATATTGATTGAAAGAGATTGAACAAGGCTGGGCGTTTCAGACCGAGCGCAACTCATCCACGGTCATTAAACATTCACACATTGGATCTTGCCGCTCCAAGTCCTTCAGTTTAACACTGATATGCATTTATTTGTATTTCATGTGCAGGAAACTACTTTTGATTATAAAATAATAATAATAATAATAAACTTTTATGGGCTGACTGTACTTGAAAATCAAATGTTTGCTTGGAAAGTTTGAAAGGGTTTTTGTCATTTGTTTGCATATTTGTTCTGGTCATTTGCAAATCTAAGTCTGGGAACCAAGAAAACTTTGGTGTACTCCGATTCTCAGATTAATTCAAGTCAGTTTTTTTTTTGATCTAAGTGAATCAATACGATACAATACAACCAATGCAGGCCAACCGATTCCCAAACAAACAACTCTTTTGAGCCAGACTTTTTAGTGTATCAAACACATAAAGCTTACTGTCCCATGTTATGTTATGCTCTACCAAAGTTCAAATGTACTTTGTTAATTGACCCATTGAAGAATCAGAATCATTAAGAAGAATCAGGCTCAGAATTTATGATATGCCACCTCCACATTCACACGGTCTCTATAGTAACTGTGTTTACCACAGTAAACACCAAAGCATATACTGTAGTAATTACCTCTATGACTTTCATTTGCTGCAAAAATGTTTGAGCTAACAAAAAGTAGTGTCTACACATGTTTTACCAAACTCTCCGCTTTGAATGAGACAAAACTTAATTGTTACATTTGAAAGAGACGCAAAATCTCTGTCTGAACGCTGGAACTCAACATGCCAAATATGTTCCACACGAGCCAATATTTACCTTAAACTAGCAATTAGTAGAGAGATGCACATTCCACAGGTGTGGGGTAACCACTTGATTAATGCTGGGAGGAATCAAGACGGATAGTAAATGCTAAAGACAGATGGGGTCTAGTCTGCACTTGTTTCACTTATGTTTGAAACAATGTTTGTTATTTCAAGAATACCAACACCATAGTGATGAAGATTTCTCAAGACTGGGGTAAGAAACTGGCGAGATGTCTTTGGGACTAGACTCATCGGGCAATGCACGTTTTTGTTCTATTTCAGGGACACAGTGGGAGTTACTGTTGTTGCACTGGAAAACATTCATCAAGCAAGGTTTTTTTTACTAAAACATCCAATACACATTCATAGTGCATGAGCTTCTGTCTGTCAACATGAACCTTTTATTAAGGTGCAATTTTAACCCCTTGAGTTTATTTTTTTTGTTTTAGAACCCAATTAATTTTTTTTTAATGTATACACACCATACCAATTACAATTTGTGAAATATAATTAAAGATATTGAAATATTATTGTGATTTTTCTTCTAAGTTTCTATTTTAATATATTTTAAAATGTAATTTATTTTGATGGCAAAGCTGAATTTTATGCAGTCAGTATGCCAGTATTCATGTCACAGGATCCCTGGCAAATCATTGCAATATGTTGATTTGATGAACAACATTTTTTTAATATTATCACCGTTGAAAACAATTGTGCTGCTGCTTAATGTTGTTGTGGGCACCTTTTGATACACTTTTGATACATTTAATGCATCTTTACTGAAAAAAGAAAAATCCTGACTGGTCCTAACATTTTGAATATGTTTGTGTTTGTGTGTGTGTGTGTGTATGTATATGTGTGTATATATATATATATATATGTGTGTGTGTGTAATTTTTGTTTTGTTTTGTTTTTTCCCTCAAACATTACACAGTAGGTTAAAACTGTGAAGGCATTTTAATGCATGTGGTATTTTTCAGTGACATTTTCCCCCAAGCCCAGGATATCTGACGCTGGTGTGAAGAAATGCTTATTGAGAACTACAGCATCCTGCCTTCAATATTGTCTTTAAGTTGGTGTGGCATAGTCGTAAAAGGCCAGCAACTGAAAATTGTGAAGGATGACTCATGAGCTATCACTTCTGCAAGGTACATAAACTCAGACTCATTCTTTGATTATTGACATTTTGGAATTCTAACAGCCCAGCTTGGGAAAAAATCCTTGTTGTTTATAGGAAAATTAAGGACGGACACACATTTCAGCAGAAGAGCACAAATACACATGCAAACGCAACAGGATGGGCCTCTCTCCATCAGTTTACCCCCACCCCGTGTGTCAGAGGGTCTAGTCGGTCTGGAGAACAGATGTCAAGTCTCCTTCCATCTCCTTTGCTACCAACACAGCAATGTGCTGCTCCAAGAAAACATCTGTCTAAGCACTGACCATCAGCAAAGGGGCCCCATGAATTGGCTCATCCGCCCTTTGAAACTCTCAAGACTGTGTGCCACTCTAACTGCAAAGGTATTCTGAGCCCTGCCAGATTCCTCTCCCTTCCTCTCTACGTCTTGCTCAATAGCACTAAATGAGATCATTTAGAAATGCTACAGAGATGTGAAGTGTACAACACTTATTTAGCTCTGCATACCACCTTTTCATCGATGCAGATTGCTATGCTTAATCAGAAGATAGACAGTCCAAACAAACATTGTTCAAAGTATTCTTGAAAACACGCAAAATCATTTGAGCCACGCAACACACAAGTTCAGGACAACAGCTACAGCATTTGTCACACTTTTTTTGATGTGGGCTTTCAGACGACCCATGAAGAACAAACAAATGCAAATCCTGACACTACTCACCCCCCCTCCATCCTCACATTCCTGAAAGTGTGAAATTTGGAGGAGGTAAAGAAAGCTTCAATTGTTACATCACCTTTCAACTTAGAATATACAATAAGTTCATTAGCACTATAATCAATCAAACAAAAGCAAAGCTTATAGAGCTTTACAAACTCTGACCCATTAATCACTTTTAATTAGTGTTTTAAATTGAATTAATCACTCTTAAATCACTCAAGTATTCACAAAAAGTATACAGAGTTGAGCAGATTTTCTAATTACAAAACGCATGTTTTATCTTGCAGCATCAATGTAAATATTATCAGTTTGCTTAAATGAAAATTGCCTTTACTTTTTTTTTTATTTTGTGTGTGTATTGTGTCCTCCGTACATTCCAAGCTATACTTCAGTTCTTTACAGTTTCAAAATTGTTGCATGATTTTAATAGAGGTGGTCAAGATACAGATTTGTTTATTATAAATTTCTATGGTAAAAATAGTTAGGCTATTTATCTAAAATGCTGGCATGCAAAAAAATGTAATCTCTTCATATTGTCTCATCCAATGTATTCACAGAAAAGCAACAGAAGGACAGTTAAAAGATGTTTGGTACGTGTTCTGCAGATGAGTGCACTAGTGCAACGGGACATGAAGGGTTAATTCGGTGGGGAGGGGAGGTGACAGCAAACCAAAAGAAGGGGGATATAAAAACACCAAAGGCTTCGTGGGCACGAGTCTGACTGTGTTTGTGCTGGACTAAAGACACACAACGACCGAAGGGAACACTCACGGACACACATTAGTCCTGAGCGGTAGTTTCTTGTGTTATTTGACAGCGCGCTTTTACGCAGAAGGTGTGTGTGTGGATACTCTTGCGCAAGAGCGGCTCGTACAACCTCCTGAGGACAGATCTCAGATGAGTTAGTCAGAGGAGGAACTTTGGATCTTCATCACACTGAAGATGGGCTTATAGTGAACTGCACTTCATCCTTGAAGACACAGTGGCATTTCTAGAGGATGACAGCACTTTGCGCAGTGCACCGGAGCGCAACAATGTACCCAAAGTTTTATATTAGACGTGAAGGACAGACCACGAGGATTTGAAGTGGTTTGAACTGGAGACTTTGCCGTTTTGTTTTATTTTCTTTTTCAAATATAAGAATGCTGCAGGTTCTCATAATCGTGTACTTGTGCCTATGTACCTGATTTACCTGCGCGCAAGTACAAGTCCAGTATTTCCTCAATGAAGAAGTAAAACTTCTTATCTTAACATACAATCTACTTTTGCATTTCATACTGATGCTCAATGGAATGGTACACAGCTTTGGAGTTTGTGGGACTTACAGTTTTGCTTTTTAAAGGTAGTTCGTGTTCTTTTTGGACATCGGGATTATACCGTTTTTAAGATTAGGAGTTATAGATCCCTCATTGATCTGATCAGTTTTCAAACGTGGAGTGCTTCTTTGAGATCATTTCTAGACAGTTACTCTTTTTCCCGTGAGAATTGCTCTTCTGGACCCCGAGGTGGCTCCGCAGTGGTGTGGCGGCTCCTCGTCCGCGGCGGATCCGGAGATCGGAGTGTCTGCAGCGGCAGGAGGCAGCAGCGGAAGCCCGGCAGCAGCAGCAGCGGCGGCGCAGGGTCCTAAGAGTGCTCGAGTGAAGAGGATGGTGCGGCTGGCGGCGGAGCTGCTGTTGCTGTTGGGACTCCTTCTTCTAACGTTACACATCACGGTGTTGCGGAGCAGCCCGCTGCAGCACGGAAATGACACTGTGAGCTCGGAGCAGGTCGCGGAGGTGAGTTTTCTGAAAACACGAGCGGATCTTTTTTTTTTCTTCTCCAAAATAAAAAAAAGTTATTTTTGCTTAAAAGAAAAATTAATTGTTTTTTAATCATCACATTTATTTATTTTTATCAGATTTATTTAATTTGTATTTAATTTATCTGTATTATTATTTATGTATTTGTATTTTCTTTCCCTTACCGTAATGATAATGTGTGGGGGATATTTCAAGTAAAGTCATGCCAAAAGGCAACACTAATAGATATATAGACAGACAGATATAAATAGAATATGTACATTGAGATGGTAAAACAACCATAACATCATTATCATTATTTGTACTGTTGCACAGATTTATGCACTTCAGTTTTGTATCTAGTCAGGTAGTTTTGACAAAGCATTCAAACTGAGCTAGGGTTCAGCCAGGGTCAGAGATGTTCTCTTTCTCTCTAGTTGACTAGCTGCAGGCTATCGTTTATCACCACTGGTTCATCAGTGTCACTCAAGCATCCTCTTAATATGTTCTTACTTCAAACATGAATTTGCCAAGCTTTAAAAAAGGAAAGCCAAATATAGACTCTATGTGTTCAATACATTGCACAACATTAAAATAAAGCAGGGTGACTTTCAGGGCTACAGAACACATTCTCAGTTTAGTGCCGTTAGACTAGATTAGACCTGGCTTTAATGAGTCTGTGCAGATTTCAGCTAAAAGTGTTCTGCCATCTGTTTATGAAGCAAGTGCAATGCTCCCGGAGACCAGACCAAGGGGTCAAGAAGGGTTTGAGATCAACAGGGCTTTGTTGGGTGCATTGAAAACCCTGCGGCTGGCTTTTTGATGTATTTTTAGCATGACACCGAGATGCCTTTGTCAGTCTGCAAACGCTGGCATAACACCGTGATGAATGTGTGTTCATCCAGCATGGTGGGTCTCTTGAGGAAGAACACGTGCAGCAATGTGATTCAGGTGAACAGTTAAATGATATCTACTTTATTATGTAGTTCTCCAACAGCTGTTTTACTTTTCAGAGGCTGGGAGCTAAAAGTTTGTATTTCAACAGTCTGTTACTGATTTTACTACAGTCAGTGGCTGCTAAAGGAAGCAAGTGAATCCCGAGTGAGTCTTTACAGTTTAGCCCTGGAGGTCAAGTCTGTGGTTTTTCGTGCAGCGAGTCATGGGACAGAACTCACTTTTCTGGGAACACGTTTATGACATACACGGCTGTTGGAAATATGTCTGGAATGTATGTTGAATGTGTCAAACATATCCACGTTTGAGGAGAGTTGGGGGCAGCAGTGAGGGTCAGAAGCAGAAGAGTCTGGTGATGGCCCGTTAAGCCACACTGATCTTGAAGATGCGTTAAGAAAACCACCAGCACCTGCAAACTTTTAATTATAAACATCATCAATTATCCCCATGTTTTTCTCTCTTTTTCCAATTTAACCTAGGATTCACAATGTCATAAAAATAGGGTTAGGTAATTGTCCAGACTACCAGAAGTTGTGAAAACTTCTTGTTTCTTGTGATATTTTTTTACATGATATAGGAGCTGCACTGAAAAGCCTTTTGCACTTTGTGTTTAGCATTCGTTTCCTGTCCAGTCTCCTGGGAAGACCCCCTGAGTGGATTCTAATTGAATTGCTGTCATGCTCCTTAAGCAAAGGGAATGAAGAGGAAGCAGGAGGTGGAAGTAGTCAGAAATGTGACAGGGGCGTTTGTATGTGTGCCTGTTTTTCTATTTAGAAACCCATAAGGTTTGAAGAATGGTGTGTAAAGGCTTTTGTAGGAACTGTGAAATACACTACAATGGGTATCTAACCGTTGTTCACGGCTTCATTTACACCAAAATTAATCTTGAGTAACCGGACATATCAGATATATTATATATTTTTTAAGTTGGACTGTCTTATTTAAAATTCAAAAACCTTGTTATAGCAGGAATATTGATTGGTCCTTTGCTGTTATGTTCATGACATCTTTGCAACTTAATGTCTATTTGCTGTCAAAACATGACAATATTGCATCAGTGATGCAGATTATCTTGAACCAGCCCTTAACCTTAATGCATTACTATCATGTTATTAAACACTTAATATAGCATACTGTTCATTATTTAACACTCATGTAGCTTTACTATAGAGCAACCACTTAAACAACGGTTTCAAAGTAGCTTTGCCAAAACCTCTTGGTTTGTTTGTTCCCTTTACCTGAAGCGAAATGCATTCTACACTACAGCTTTACACAACACTCAGTCAGTCAAACAAAATGGCTTGAGTGAAAAAGAGGGAGGAGAGAGAGACAAAAGATTGATGGTGCCCTTTGATCTTATTGTCTAGCTCAGTATGCATGATTACAAGCTACTTATAGCTGTCCAATTGTGGAGTAATTGCCCCCTCTGTGTGTATGTGACAGCAAACACATGCCTTGGCAGTCTTAAGGGAAAACAATTACAACCCTCTTTGACAGGGAAAAGCGTTTTTTTTTTGTCAGCCAGCGAAACTCACAACAATTTTGCAATAAGGCCTCCGTTTTGCATCTATTTCTAGAGTATAAGAGTGCAGGACCGCAGCCAGAACTCCTCTCTTGAGGGAAGACAGGAGCCAGGCTTTAACATCCCTTTAACATACCTTAAGATTTTTTTTACATCATAAAACAGACAGTAGTTTTGCTTTCAGGCTTTGTTGAGACTGGTGGCTGCTCATATGAAACATAACAGAGGTCATGGGGTCAATATTATCTGCATTTATTCTCATTTCATTATTGAATTCAGAAAGACAGCAAATAATGATTATAATAAAACGATGCATTTAACCTTTATTCAATCCCTTTAAGGGACCTGGTCAGATTTGGTTCAGTGATCTTATTCATGAGGGTTCTTTGTAAACTGTCCCTCAGCAGGCTTTAAATGGTGGGTGCTCTCACAGGATACACTAAAAGTCTGTGGGGTGTGTGTTTATATTATGGGGTGATAAGGAGCAATGTAGCACCTGTGGGTAATTAGGCCATTTGAGGTGAGATTGAGTGAGTGGAGCTGCTAATGTCTCTAATCTCTCTCAGTGTAAACAAACAGTTCTGGGCTGAGCTGGATGAAACCAGTATTTGTTTCCCTTGATCTTCGACTTTAAGGTCTCTTTCGTGAACAAATGGCTGGTTAAAGGGGTGTTAAAGACGTCTAGGTTGAAATCGCACCTTTCAGATGGAAAGAAAAAGATGATGATGCTTGGGGTCAGCTTGTCGATTGTCAAAGTTTATATCATGAAGTCACTGATTTAATGAGCAGCTTTGATGATCAATCTCTTCTGGAGAACCCAGATTAGAACACTGTGGATGGTTTGTCTACCAGCACCAACCAGGGGCCTGTACCATGAAGCCGGATTAGCTGGCTAGCCAGGTAAGTTTAGGATTAGTTTGCACCAATCTTGGGTTTTAGGTACCATGAAAGAAACTCGGCTTCATTTGGTGTTAATTGCCATGGTAACTTGCGCTGCAAAGCTAACCTGCTCCGGAGCAGATTATGTTCTGGATTAGAGAGCTCAAAGCGAAATTTGACCAATCAGCTTCCAGCAAGGTGACACATGTCTGATGCAAT
>JAUCMT010000024.1:12125935-12138491 GCA_032357475.1 Enteromius thamalakanensis | reverse complement strand
ATGTTATGCGCATTTCGTCAGTAAAGCCTGTTCTTTGATTAGCGCTAAATCTCCATCAGCTGTCTTCAAAAGGAACGCCAGCTTATGAACAGAGCCGTATATGACTGAGAAGCTGCGCCATTGAATCACCCGCGAAACTAACGGGTAGCTTGTCAGTGATCTACGGCTCTGTTCATAAACTGGCGCTGCATTTAAAAACAGCTGATGGAGATTTAGCGCAAATCAATGAACAGGCTTTGTTTTTATATTTATGTCAGGAAAAGAAGCATTTACATCCAAACGTAATTTAATGCACACAGAACAAAACATATTCAATTTAATTCAAATTTATTTGTATATCGCTTTTAATGAACATTTTATATAATTGAAAAGCAGTTTTACACCAAGGTAATGTTTTACAGTATATGTAGGCTAGTAGTAGCTTGTACATGTAGATATGACATAGGTAAATATCAATTAATGACATAATCCAACAGACAGGGAACATTATAAATTAGTAGCAGAAATATATTACGGAAAAAATGCTTAATCAGCCATTTTCAATAAGATTTAATGTTACTAAATGTGTTTGTGTGCCTGCTTTTGTGCCCTCAACTTAACTTGTATGTTATAATGTCTATGCATGTTTTAAAGCAGTGGCTAATTCACTCCTTGATTTGCTTAAAATCTACCTTGTGATTCCCTCTTTGCGGTTCAAACATGTTTATGGTGCATTCTATTCAACGACATGTTGCTAGCGCAGCAGAAATAGACAGTAGTCTTTAATTCGCGCGCAACGTATACGCGCTTGCTGCAGTTCTAATCATAGTAAAAGCACTTTTAATGGTATACAGATTGTGGCGTACGTTTACTTCAGAAATGCTAAATTGTATTTAAAAGTTTGAAGAACCAATCGACTGCCCCCTGCAGATCGCGTTATTCATGTAGGGCTGGGATTACAGTACGCAATCTGCCTTTGCATATTTGATTGACATGCAGAACGCTGATTTATCTCATCCTACTACAGTGTACAAAAACATCAATGTTGTAGCAAGCTCTCTAAAAAGAACAAATGTAAGTATTGGCATTACTGGAAACAGCACAAAGGACTGTGTCAGCAATTCATTAAAGAAAAAAAAATCATCACTCTAAAAAGCAGTATAAGAAACCAAGCGTCAATGTGGCCACAAACACAATGGGATGACATTAAATCCTCAGACACCCCTTAGGACAAATTTCAGGACAGCCACAGGACTGTTACTCATGGATCTAAAGGAAAGCACCATTAACCCAAACCTTCCAGACCCTGACTGAAAACAACATCAATCCGCGATTCGACATCAAACAAACCTTTGCGAGTTTTGTTTCTCCAGATTATCTGGAGAGCTTCTATTTTCACCTCTGGGTTATTGTGGAGTGTGTAATTTATTTCTAGACTGTAAATCTTCGGCAGCCCACAGTTAAGATTATAAGATATGTGGGGAGGGCAGGGGGAAGACAAGGATAGAACTTTTGCTGTCTATTTGTAGCATCATATTTGTTTTTGAGGCTCTAACAGAGCAGTGTTTTTGTCTGGAATACAAGGGCTTGTGGGAAGTGGAGACCAAATAAGAGTGAAAACAGTAGGCCTTCAGATAAAGATTAACTCAACAAACTGTAGACAATAAATTTGACCAAAGAAAAATAAAATGACAGGCTTTCTAACACAGGAAGTCATACAGTTAATGGAAAGTGGAACAAAAAGAGACCCGAGTCCACTTCTAATTACAGTGACGGTGTGAATGCAAAGATAATTCATTTAGCACTTGTAACCCATAGTTTATTACCTGTGTCCTTTCGAAACAGGAAGTAAGGTACTAACAAAGGTGACCCTGGACAACAAAACCAGTCGTAAGTGTTAATTTTCTGAAATTAAGATTTATGCATGATCTGAAAGGTGAATTAAAAAGCTTCCCATTGATGTATGATTTGTATGGATAAGGCAATATTTGACCTAGATACAACTACTGTATATGAAAATCTGGAATCTGAGGGTACAGAAAAATCTAAATGCTGAGAAAATCACCTTTAAAATCGTCCAAATGAAGATCTTATCAATGCATATTACTAATCAAAATTAAGTTTTAATATATTTTCAGTATGAACTTGACTAAATAACTTCATGGAACATGATCTTTATTTACTATCCTAAGGATTTTTGGCAAAAAAAGAAAAATCAATCATTTTGACCCATACAATGTATTTTTGGCTATTGCTACAAATATACCCCAGTGACGTAAGACTGGTTTTGTGGTCCAGGGTCACAAATAGGGTTAATCATGCATTTTGTATTATGTTTTCATAAACATTACAACCGTACTATGTTCTTTGTCTCCAGAGCCAATTAAATTAACATGATTTTACACAAAGCTCACACTCCTTTAAATTATCAGTTAAGATTGTTTATTAACTAAATTGCAAGTACAGCCTGGGCATGCCATCAATTTTCACATGATAGCCACAATAATTGTGTGACCTTTTTTTACTTTGAATAAAGAAGTTATGCACAAAGAATTGAACATGACTAAGTGTAGGTAAAGAGGCACTGCAAATGCACACCTTTTTTCATTTTTATTGAACATTACAATAGCAAGAGGTTAGTACAATCTGCTGTTCGAAACGTTCAGACATTTCATCAATAAATGCAGAATCATTTAAAACTAAAATAAGCATGTATCTTGCATTTTTATAGTACTGCAAGAGTTTAAACTAAAGAGAAAAACCCTCATCAATGTAATAACCTTCAGCATATTTGAATCAGAGTCATTTATAAATACACTTTAGAGATCCTCTCATTTTTCTGCCATTATAAAACACAGACCTAAAATATATTTTGCATTTTCAAAGATGGACTAACAGTCATTTTTTAGCTTGTTTTTTGGGGTCTCATCTCCTGAGCACTACACATGGCATTAGAAAACACACAAAGCTGTTCACCTGTTAATACAGCTCAACTACAGAAGTGCACGATGCAGCTTTCAAACAAGGTCAAGTGAACTCGCAGTACGCAAAAGAAATGCATACTTGGATTACGCAACGTGCGCCATATTCTTAGTACACTCATGAGCAGTGCAGTTAGTCAAAGTAGTGCACTTAGTATGACGCTGGACAAAAGTGCGTGTGCATCTAGTCTCATCAGAAGATCTTTCTGAGATCCTACTGCCATCAAATGTGGTGAAAGTGTAACAACCACAAATCAACTTATTTTTAACAGTGCATATCATTAGATTTGAGAATAGTCCCACTCTTTAAATGTTTAGTTCACCTAAAATTTCCTCACCCTCACATCATTCCAATCTGCACAACGTTTTGCACTAAAAACAGAATGAAAAGATCACGCTTTTTCATGCTATGTTAACAAATGGGGACTGAATCTTTCAAGCTATAAAATGGACATAAATGCACCTAAGTGTCATGTGACTAGTACACAAATTCTAAAGACATAGCACATAAGTCATATCTACCATTTTTTTAATTATACTTTAGTTCTTTTGAAATATTTTAACCAAAAATATTGACCAAGGTACAGTCTGGAATGACATGACAGTGAGTAAATGTCAATATCTTGGGTGAACTATTCATCCAACTGAACTGTTTAACATAGCTTTAAAAAAATCAAATGAAAAGGCAATTCTTGTATTTCATAAAGGATTCTATCCTGTATGCCACATTGTGCATGCATCTGCAACTCAACCAGACTCACACCAAGCACACGCGTCAAAAAATCTCCAATCAGACCTTTTTTTAGAAGTCCCTAAACTAAACTTCTGCACAAAACAAGCATCTTGGCTATATATAAAAACATAACGGTTAAAGAAATATTAAACATCAAGTATGCAAAAAGCCGTTTACATTAATGGCCACCCTGTTTCAACAACCCTTAGCTTATTTACAACGATAAGGACGGTGCATATTGTTTCAGAAAAGAATAGAAATAGAGCATCAAGTCTTATCCAGCACATACTAGAAGCTGAGTTTCTTGGAAGCCCACTAAAACCAGAGCAGTACACTAGTCCTGAAGTGCACTTGGCAGGTCCTTTTCTTAGCAGACGCCTTAGGCAAATTACCCTGCCCCCCCAACCCCCTCTCAAGTGACAGTAAAACAGATGACACTGTCTATGCTATGCCTATGATTGGAGCGCAAAACTAGAATGGCAGGTTTTCATAAAAGTCTGAATAAATAATAATATTAAGAATCACTGAATGAATGTGTTTATATCTGTGCAAGAAAAAAAAAGATGGAAGAAAAGACATATTGCAACCTTTTTGTCCCTTTCGGATTGTGTTCTACGATGACACAGCATCAAGCTTTTGCTATAAAGATCCAGGCGCTGACATATTGCTGCAGAAATAGAGGATGATTTCACACCGCTTCAGTCACTCAAGGTCCCGAGTCGACAAACTCCACCTTCGATTGCCAACGACTGTCCGGCCACCGCCCCAGGAGGAAGTCTGGATATGTGAGTCTGGCAAACACAGAGAGAAAAAGTGTTTACAGGATCAAGAATGAGTGTGGCGGGAAATCACACAGCTGTCGGATGGCAGGGCCGAGGTGTCCTCTTCATAATCAAAGGCAGCTGCCGCCCACGATAAGCAGCCCTCGGGGAGCCAGAAGCAGACAGCTCTCGGTCCATGTGTGAGAAGAATGAAAGCATTGGTATCATCCCAAAGTGCTCCAGGCCACCTGTCGCTAACACTGCTCCATTACAGGAGGACATGCGTACGGTAAAAGTCAGTGGAAAACTGTGACCTCTCTCGGCACATCAGTGTGTGTCAGTTATTGTAGTGATCCATATCTGACTCCCACACTCTGCGTGACTTCCCAGCACAGGCTCAGAAGGATTACTGGCAAGTCAGGAAACAAAAATTCTAAACTAAATCAAATAAATTATAAAACACCACAAAAAAAGCAAAAATCTGCTCTGTGAAATTATATAAGCAACCTATCAGAAACAAATGAATAATGCAATTTGAAAATTTATGTAAATATAAACAAAATAGTGCTGTCGAAGTTTTTTATTTACATCATATACGCTTGAATATACTGTGTAAATTTATATATATGTATATATTTTTAGAAAAATATGTTGTTTATATATAATATATATTTATAAATGGTTTCAATTACATAAATATATGCATCTAAATGCGTTCTAAAAATATACATGCATGTGTATTTATATATAAATAATAAACATACACAATACGCACACATATATTATGCAAACAAAAACTTTTACATTTTGAAAAAAGTCAAATAAAAATATGATATAAATAAAATATAGGGTTCAATTTCTGCAATGTAGAATTCAAAGACACCATGGAATCCATTAATAAAAACGGAATTTAAAGCAGAATGTTGCAGAATTTGTCCTTTATAAACGCTGATTGCATTGTTCAAATACATAGCTCCAATATTCTGACTGTAGACTTCTGAAAGCAAAAAGCATTCTTTAATTTTTTTATCAGATACATTCTGAATGCTCAAAAGATTCTTGTATTCCTCTAGGATGCCTCTTCAGTAGATGTTAACTCTGCACCACAATATTACGGGTGGTTGTGACGGAGTTCTGAGTGTTTTTTTTGTGCTATACTATGTGGTGACCAGGGTGGTTGCTTATTGGTCCAAGTCTCCCTGATATTGTAGTCCGCAACTATGAGGTTCAGGTCTCCCCTCCAATAGAAGTCTACAGGCAGTCTAAATATATTTCACAGTAGTTTAAAAAAGCTATAAGAATTCATAAAACATGAAATAAATATTATTATACATAAATGAAATATACATATAAAAATAAATAATTTAGTGACTAACTGAAAAAGTAATAAATAAAATAAAATAGAAATCCTCCTGAGTTCATGCTACATAAAATATGATGTTGTATTTATTGTTGTGTCAGTTTAACAAACTATGAAAAAGGAAGTGTAAATCCTCTGATATCTGACTTTTTATTCTTATATATGACAACAGTGTTTTAAAGTTGAACATGTTTCAATCTACTCGGTTTTATCTGGAATAGTTCACATGTGGTTGGGATTACCACTGCTGGAAATAATTACAAAGTCTTAACGCAACCTGGAGATTAGACGCAATTCTGTGCGGCAAACCAGAGATTCACTGACTTGAGATGGACATCAAGATTCAGCCAAAAATTTAAGCAGTTGGATATAATCAGAAAACAGCTTTGTTTGGGAGACCAAAAATATGCCATTAAAATTCTTTCTTAATTGCCATGTAAAAAAATGTGTGTATGATGTGTTAAAGAGCTGAAAACCAGAATGTTCAAACCAGAAGTGGGGCCGCAGTGCAGAAACAGATCTATGACAATGACCATGCTTCAGCTGTGGTTTTCGCATACTATTTCACTCACAACCACAATGTGCCATCCCTCGTTTCAGGAGGCTAAGTGGAAATAGAAAAGCGAGCAGTGACACCGATTAGTCAACAACTAGAGCGGGAAGCAGAGGACATGAGAAGACTAGTTGCTCTCCAACAGCAATGATCCATGTGGATTTGGAAATTAAGCTGGAAGGTTTGAAATCTTGCCATCCCATTGCTCTAGTAGAAAAAAACCCGTCTAATCCACATTCCAGGCTATTTATTGGATAACATGTTTGTCAGAGCACCAAACAGAGGCTCATCCATGTCCTAAGTGTACACAGTTTAATGGCCACAAATATCCTGCATACACAGCAATAATTTTATGCTGTGCAGTTTAACTTGACTGAAAGTCATGATCTGATGGACATCTTAGAAATTAGACAAGTTTTTACGTATTAAAAATTATTATTATTTTACATAACGTTAAAAAAACAAAACCTAAATGAAATAATTAACATTTAAATTAAAAAATAAAACTGAATTATGGCCCAACATAGCGACTGTGTTAACAGATATTTAAACATAATGTGCAGAGACGTTTTGGAGCTACATTTGCTAGTTTAAGACATTCATCAAAGCCAGGCATGAAAGCCAAACAGCTTGAAGCAACAGAGAGCCTCTGCTTCCAGCCAGCCTGTGTTGGCAATAGACTGGATAAAGCGTACACTGGCTCCTGCAAGAACTGACTGGAGCCTCTGTTCAGAACACAAACCCAACAAAAGACTATTCTAAAACGGGTCAGTGCACACTTCCAGACGTTCTCAGAGCTACTAGCGTGAATAGAAACGGTTAAAACGGCACACACTCCAAGAGCTGCGTTCTATCTCGCTGAGCTGCCAGTCAGCTCTGGGCTTTCATCTCATCAGGCACACATACACAGCGGCACAATGCATGCAGGAATGAGAGGAATGTCTCTGGAATGGTACAGGAATGAGTTGGTGTCTTTCTGCTGCAAGGTTTCCTTAGAGTCATCAGACCAGTCACAATCCAGCAGCGCAGTTAATTCTGAATAGCTTCATTTTCTAAGAAGCTGCAACCCACTATATATCAGAAACACATTCACTGAGTATACTAAAATGAAAACGTATTTTAGTAGGCATTTGCTGTGTTCCACTGCTCACTTCCTGGGCATAAGGACTTTTGTAATACTTCAATAATAATGGAGTAATAATGCAAACAAACATTGAAAGTGATGACTGTAAAGGAAAGCACAGCTATTAGAGTTCATCACATATACATAAATAAAAAATAAAATCATTTAAATAATAAATAAATAAGGTTCATAGTCAATGTTAATTGTGTAGTGAAAAGGAGTTCTTCTTACCCTGGCTTTACTGTCCTGGGCAGACATGTATCCCACACACATGCTCTCTGTAGTATGGCTCCATAGAAATTCCACTGTGAATAAAAGAACAACCAATAAAATAGGGTATTTGTATCATTTATACGTTCACATCTTTTATATACTTGTATCTGAAATACCGTTTTTTTTTTTTAAATCTATTTGAAACCCGCCTTCAAATTGAGGTCAAGATTGAACAATTGATCAACACAACAGACAAAGACTGATATTGAAAAGTACATTTCATATCTGTCTCAAATGTGTTCTTTCATTGAGTGTCAGCCGTAATCATAACAATGCCTTTATTCTCTGAGGCCAGACCACACTTTGAGACCTGTTTATTCTGCTATTTGTGAATGCAGGGAGCTGCCATGTTTATCCCTGAATGTTTAAACAAAGACGCCTGGAAAAACAGTCAGCATCTTTAGACAAGAATGTGAGGGAGGCATCAGAAGAAAAAAACAACATTATGAATGGCTTTCAGGGAATCTTCAGTGACCCAGATGTTCCTCAAAAATCTTCTGTCACTACATTTTTGTGCCGACGTTATAAAAACAAACCTTTTTATGTTACATATAATATTGCAAATATTTTAAAATAAATATATTTAAAAATTAAAAATTTTGTATGAATTAAATTTATGTGGTTTGTATCATATATATATATATATATATATATATATACAGACACATACACAAATGTAGACATTGAATGTTTTTTTAATCAGCATATTAAGATTGTAAAATGACTGCTGAAGGATCGTGTGACACACACACACACACACACACACACACACACACGCACACATATATATACCCAGCAGAGCCTGGATGTCTTCAGAGCGCTGGGCTTCTCCACATGTGCAGCACCTCAAAACGATCACCCCACCCAGAACACAGTCCTCGCCAGCCAAGAACGGGGAACCTTAAAAACACAAACAAGCCAACTGCATTTCAACCATGACCCTCTTTCCACTACAATCAGTCGATTTAAATGTGAAGTAGAAATGAAAGCATGTAGGAGGCATCTAAGTAAATCCAGCGATTCGGTCAATGATTTATTAGTTATGCTCTGTTCTGAGAAGTTAATGAAATGAGCGGAAAAGCCATACATTTCCGTACTTTCTCCTGCCAACCTAAACGACTGAAAACAATTATTCTTTCCAAAGCTTTTGTTTTATTAACCAAATGAGAAAAATTGGGAGCAGAGCCACTTTTCGCTCTTTAATAGGTTAATGATGGAATGAGTTATTTCTGTAACCCCTCACGGAGCCCTGATAAAGGGACTCTGTTGAGAAACGCATACTTTTCCAAAGAGGAAAAAACAAAACAAAAGGTTTTGAGCTGCAAAACGGGCTTCGAGCCCATTCAAATGATTACATCTTAAAACCAAAGGAGTGCTGGACGCAACCTAGGTTTGAAGCACTCAGGCATAACACATCAATCCACAGGAGGGAAGAGTTTCAATTTCACCTCATATAGGTGCTCGGTTTATTGATTTTGCACATCGTGTTGTGTTCAGCTTGTTTACGCAGAACACGGCTCTTTTTATGACACCTCTCAATTAAAACCCTTCAATGAAAACCTGGATGGGCTTCACACAGAACACATCTTAACACCACACTTCAAAAGACATCTTTAAAAAGATCGTTGTCCAACTTTCCATTAAAAAGCCTTTTATTCTTTTCCTCAGTTTCATCCCCACTGTTCGATAAAATTCATTACACAACTTTCAGAAACACTTGATTCTGATTGGTTAGTCACAGCGTCCTGCAGTCAAATAGTATAAACATGGTGGTACTCCACAGTCTCTTTGATCTCACATATTAAAATGATTTCAAATTTGATCAATATTTCAGGTCTTCTTAACTTATTTAATGCATAATCATCTGGTCATTTTCACAAACTGAATAATTTTGCCAAAACAGACACAATGCAGCACGACAACACGCAATGCAAGGTATCTTTTTCTATATTAATCAGAGACAGCGATACATGTTGATCAACAACAGATTCAATCTTTGGACTGTTTTCGATTTCTGTGAACTTGTGGATGACAGCTTAATGATTATCTCATGTACGTCTGTGCACAATATTGAAGTTAGAACTTAAATATTATTTTGAGTGACTATAGTGACTACTATACATTATATAAAACATTAAAAAATAAAAAGCATATAATAGGTATTCTGAATAATGTTCAAAATGTTTTAAATTTCATCAATTTAGTGCTGTCACACGATTAAACCAAAATAAAAGATGCTTACATAATGTATTTGTGTACTGTGTATTTATTTATTACATATATCTAAAAGACACACACATAGAGCATATATTTAAAAAAATATTTAAATGCATATATTAATTTTCATATAAATTATACCATTTATAAATATATTTAATATATAAATGTAACACATTTTTCTTAAATATATACATGCATGTGTGTGTACTTATATATACATAATAAAAGTGCACAGTACAAACACATGTAAGCCAAAAAAGTTAATCACGATTAATAATTTGACAGCACTAATTTAATTATTAATACCTATTTTGCTGCAAGTGTAAGACAGAAATGAACTTGCAGAGAGACACTTCGTCCACACACTATGATTGGCTAAGAATCCTATGTTTTTGTCCCCATGTCACTAGAATATCGTTGCACTGGATTTAGTTATAATACAGACCTGTTTGCAATAGTGCAGATTATACATATTCCCTTTTCCTATAGTAAAATAATCCACTGTTTTGTTTTGGATATTTATGTAGATTTACACATCTCCAACAGTTGTGGATTTCCGTGCAACAAAACTATAAAGGTCACAGGCCAAAACCAGCAAATATTCCCACATGTATTTTGTGTGCTACATTCAATAAGAAATCTAAGCGGTCACCCGATTTCACAAGCCCAGAAAGGGAACCAAATGAGCAAAGCTTCTGAACATGAAAGCAAGCGACATCTTCAAATGCCCTGTCAACAGAGTATTTATGGCAACTGAAAATAACTGTGGCCAGAGAAATATGATTTAACCAAAAACTTGTGGAGCCCATTCAAAAGAATGTTATTGATCCCCAAATCCAAACAAATAGAAAAAAAAAACGTTGCGGCTGCTGAATTTCTATTGCACTCATTTCCAGTCAAGCAAGTTGTTAATGATTTTGTTGTTCAGTCTTTGCTCATAGCTGCTCTTACTCACTCATGCTGTGATGAAGTGACACTAGCTTGCTGAGGGAGAGAGAGAAACTTTGAAAACAGGGTGACAGGGAGGGAAAGAGAGTCTCTGAGAGTCACTCACTGATGAATTTGTTTTGCATAGCCTCCAGTAGGGCCTGGTGTGCGTTTTCAGTCTGCATGGCAGTAGAGCACTCTCTGGCCAACATGGTGCGAATCAGATGCTCTCCAGAGCCTGCAATAATGAAGACAAGAACCATGTTTAATAATCAGTATTTATTGTTATTTGACAAAAAAAAATGACATAATCTTATTTATTGGTCCAAAAGCACTGAGACTTTTTACTGCTTGCATCACTCTGCTTGGTGTTTCATGGTGTTTCAGAAAATGTTACTGTCATACTGAATTGCAACTGCCTTTTAATATATTTTCATAAATGGAAAGTGCTGTTTATGCATTTGCATATGAAACTGAGAATGATCTTTCAATCACAATAATGTGAAAGTCTTTACTGTCATTTAATGCATCCTTTCTAAATAAAAGTATTTCTTTTTTCTTACTAACACCAAACCATTGAAAGGTATTGCATACATTTAAAAAGCATTATAATAAACAGATTTGTCAGAATGATGGAAGACAGGTTGAGTTTATGAATCATCTTGGACAATTAAGCAAAACAAACCACTCTCAAGAGTCACGTCACCCAAAAAATATAAAAAAAAAATACAGTTAAAAACAAACTTAACAAATCCTTATATATACTACCAGTCAAAAGTTTGGAAACAGTAAGATTTTTAATATTTTTGTTCATAAAGGCTGCATTTATTTGATCAAAAATAATATTGTGAAAAATTATTGCATTTTCTATTTTAATATACATTAAAATCTTATTTATTTCTGTAATGCAAGGCTGAATTGTCAACATCATAACTCTTCAGTGTCACATGATCCTTCAGAAATCATTCTAACATGCTGATTTATTATTAGAGCTGGAAACTGTTTCTTAATATGTTTTGGTATCTGGGATTTTTTTATTTTTTTTTAGGATTTTTGATTAAATAAAACGTTAAAAATAAGAGCATTTCTTTTAAATAGAAATCCTTTCTAATAATATACACTACTATTCAAAAGTGCTGTTCTTTATAACTTTTTATTTATCAAAAATTCCTGCCAACATTGATAATTCTAATAATAAATCAGCATATTAGAATGATTTCTGAAGGATCATGTGAAAATTTAAACAGGGGTAATGACTAATGGAAATTCAGCACGGTACTAATAAAATGTATTATATTTACATTTTATATTAAAACTAAAAAACATTATTTTAAATGGTAAAAAATATTGCACATATTGGAAAAAAAATTTCCCTGTACTTTTGATCAAATAAATACAGCCTTGATGAACAAAAAGAACCATCTTTAAAAAAATATTACAAATCTTACTGTTTCCAAACTTTTGACTGTCAGTATATATATATACACATATACACATATATACATACATATACACATATATACATACATATATATACACATACATACATATACATGCATACACATATACATACACACATATACATGCATACACATATACATACACACATATATATACACACATATACATACATACATATATGATTA
>JAUCMT010000024.1:12106137-12121919 GCA_032357475.1 Enteromius thamalakanensis | reverse complement strand
TTTACACCATTATACAAGCTGTACACTGATTACTTTACATTCTATCAGAGTTTCATATCTTTAGCGTTGTCCCTTGAGAGATATAATAAAATATTCACAAAAATGTGAGGGGTGTACTCACTTTTGTGAGATACTGTATATGTGAACGATGGATCTTACCTTTATCAGGAAAAAAATTATAACTAATGCTATTTTGTTTCCACTGAAAAAATAAAAGTGCTTGCACTGTTGCCTCCGTGTCCTGGAGCCTATAATTTATTATTTATTAAACGGTGTAGACCACCTATGTTAACACGATTATGCTTACTGCGATTATGAGCATAATTGCATTATTTAAATCGAAATAGTGTGTTTACATGTGTTGAAGTTTAATCGCAATACTGTCAAAATATCATTATAATTGCATTCAGAGGGTCCATGTAAAAGCACTTAATGACTTAATGAATGGTTAACTGAACCTGTGCAAAACCTGTCAGAAAGCAGTAAATGTACAGTAATGTCAGACTAATATGACTCCAGTATTTTTGATACCTGAGGTACTCACAGCTGTAGAGTAAAGGCTGACATCACGGGCGTTTTCAGCCCAGCAGCCACAACCATAGTGAGCAGCCTGAGACACAGAAACATTTGAAGAAACATTTTAAATAGAGTATCTCTGCTGCAGCAAATAAAACAAAAATAAATAAAAAAATTTAGGATTATGCATCTAACTCTTTTATTAGTTTATATTTGCAGCATACAATTCTGGGTAACACTTCATTTTATGAATCAATTCCTTATTATTTTGTATTTAACTTATTAGCATGCATGTTACTAGCATATTAGCTGTATATTAGTATTAAAAATCAAATATTAATACCATATCCTGCACACTACCATATTTTAGATCCCGTAATTATACCCCATCCGTAAACGTAACAACTATTCTACAAACTATTAATAAGTAGCAGAGCTTGTTCAGGGAAAACTATTAGTTAATAGTGAATGTGTGCTCCCTATTCTGAAGTGTTACCCAATACGGTTTAAAAGTATGGGGTAAGATTTTTTTCTTTTTTTTTTAAGAAATCAATACTTTTATTTAGCAAAGATGCACTAAATTAATCAAAGGTTGCAGTAAAGGTTTTTACATGGTTACAAATAATAATTATGATTAAAAATTCCAACAAATGCAGTTCTTTTGAGCTTTCTATTCTTTAAAGGATGCTACTATAAGTTTATGGTGTTATACGACCAACATAATAAGCAGCAACTGTTTCCAACACTTCTAATAAGAAGAATTCTGTCTTGTGCAAACTTAAAAAATTAAAAAGCCTTTTAAATTGTATTAATATTTAACAATGTCAGAGTTTACATAACAAATTTTTATTAATTATTAAGTAATTACTTAGATTTTCACACTGTTTATTCAAATGCAACCTTGAGCATAAAATACTTCTCTCAAAAATAGACAGACCCCAACCTTTTGATCAGTGGTGTAATAATCCATTGCAAAGCAAAGTATGCTATAAAACAAGTGAATACTATTAATGGTTATTACACTGAGAATATATTATAGTAATAATAGTAATGCATATTTACTAATAACAGTTTTTTTAAATCACTACATCACTGATATGCTTATTTATTGTATAACATTATTAAATAGAATATGCTCAGACTTCGATCAAAGATCACCTGTCCCACTCGACCCGGGTGTTTCATGGCCAGGCCTCCGCTGGAAACCGCAGCCGCCACATTCCCTTCCCGATCCACCACAACCGCACCAACTGTGTCCAGACAGGCCGAGTTATTCTCCATACCTTCCACCATGATGTCTCCTACTGGCTCCAAGCAGCCAAAATCATTCTCCTGTGCACAAAATTGCCAATCAATTAGAATTTCCCAACTTGCTCACTGAAATTAACCAGCACTTTCAAGCAGCCTAACACCCTCAGATCATTTACACAGTGAAATAAAAAAAATAAATGTAAGTGTCGATGTATCTTCATGCTAAACCAGGGGCCAAAAAAGAGGAACAAAGAGGCTGTGGTTACTGGCAACAGCAAAAAAAAGCACATATCCATAGCCCAGAATAATACTAGACTGAAACACATTGAACATAGCTTCTCTTGCAGTGTTTTTGTCTTGTCTATAAAGGTTGCTTTCAGACCCAGCTGGCTACCATAACCAAACTTTCTGACAAACCTGGGAACTGTAATACTTGTCACTATCTAACTTGAGCAAATAAAGCCCAATTACATATCAGCATCTGAAAAATGATCCTTGTGCTCTCATTTAGAATGAGTAAAGTGGTCATTTTTAAAGGAGTGTTTTCATTTGCTGATTGCTGTGTACTTTGGAAAGAGCGTTGATGTGGACTGAAAGACTTGTAGAACTGTTTGACAAATTGGCCGTTCATGAGAAACTGCGGAAAGGGACAGGATGACTTATAATTTATTATTCCATCTTCCCATGAACAGTGTGTCACTACTGGGCCACGGATCTTCTGACCTCGGCTGATTATTATGTGCAATAACTTTCTAAATTATGAGCGAACAGGCAAAAACAGAACGTTGTTATTGATCTCACCATCAGCGATAAATCTGACAAAATCTAGTCCAGCACAACATCTGCTCACAGACCTTTCCAAAGGGAAGCATCAATTTTCCTCTCTTTTATGGGTAACTGTTTATATAACCTTTAGGTCTTTAAAAAATTATTCTGCTTTGTCTCTATTTTTAAAGTGTCATGAAAGCAAGTTGGTAACTGACTTGAAAGAAGTTAAAATGTTTTCATCTTTAAAAATAAAATAAAAAATTTGGAACAATAAACTCCCAGTCGCTCAAAATTACTGGATTTATCATCTCCACTGCATAAACACTTTTCAGGCAGATTTTCATGTCATGCCATCATTTAACAATACTCACTGGAAGTAAATATTAAGACTTAAGGCACTAAATTCCATCACATTTCCAAGTCTGAAAATATGGGCGGCACTAGGGCTGGGTTTCCGAGGCATATGCCCTGAATAGATTCAGTTAACCCCCAAATGTTTTTAAGCACCTTGCCTTTCACCCCAAGTTTATGTCTGGCTATTTGTGGTTTTTGCAAAAGTATTCTAAGACATAAACCTTGCCATGAACCTTGCGAACTTTTGCAAATCCAGTAATTACTTTTCTTCCCAAAATCCCTCATCGTGTGAACTTCTATACGTCTAAACAGCATTCAAAAACTCCAGGCAAGACATAAAACACAAAATTCTAAGATTCCATAATATTCCCAAGTTTCCCCCCAAAAAAACTTCAATGCTAAAGTCATGTTTCTACAAAGCACGAGTGCACCCACCCACATAACAGAAATTACATCTTAGTTCTGCAAAGCACTTTAAATGCGTTAAAAATGAACGAGAACCCATAGACCCCAGGCTATCCATGCGATACAAATGCATTTCATCCCCAGTAAAACAATAAATATGGCACTTATAAAATCAAACAAATCACAAGCCGCCTGAGAGGGGACTGGGGGATGTGTTGTTATCTTAATGACCATTTAATGCACAGCTCTAGAGAAAAGTCTTTACTGAACTGAACTGAAGGAAGAAAGACCATGTGGCATCCCAGAGGCACAGATCATTCATGCAGACAGAGCCAACAGCAATCACTTACTTCAAACCGATGCTATCTTTAAAACAAACCATACAAGGTTCGAACACCGAACATGAATACCGCATACACCAAACCAAGTTAGACCGCAACGTATTTGTCTTTCCTGTCGAATAACATTTTCGCCCCACATTTTCAGACACTGTAATTTGCAACTAATGACCCTGGAGTGACCCATGTTTCGCTTTCTCGTCGGGACCACACAAGCATCACATCGTGGGCGGATCTGCGCAGGAAACCATTTTCCCTCGACACCTGCATTCCATGTGTACCTGTCAAATCGCTTCCTTGAAAACCTACCAAAAAAGTAGGAGAGATGCTAACATGTTCAAGCACATTACAGGAAATAATTCGGTGAAATAACTTCAAGATGTGGGCCAAGAGATCGGGCGGCAGGGTGGACGTGGTGCTGAAGCCCCATGGTCTCAAGTGACATCGAAACTCCTGTCTTAAAACTCCTGTATCATCCACGAGGCCCCAGTCATGAAAACCTGTGATTTTGAGTTTCTTTAAAATAAGACATTAATGGTTCATGCAGGGTCATAAAACTCAAAGAGATCTTATTATCATTTACTCAACCTCAAGCTGCATATATTTCTTTCTTCTGCTGAACACAGAATAAGACGTTTTAAAGAATGTTGGTATCCAAACAGCTGAACATTCTTCAAAATATCTTCAAGTCCCACATTAGAAAAAAAAATTATGCATTTGTAAGTGCCCAAATTGAATAGCTAAAAAGATCTTTTCCAAGTTGATCTGTTCACATCTACCTTGTGAACTTGTGCTTTTCAGGTCAGTGACAAGAAGCTACAAAAGATCATCAGAGAACTCTGTCACCCAAGTCAAATTCCTTGTGTGCAGTGCCATGTCAGCAGTGCAGTAAGTATACGTAAATGTGTTTCCTGTGATTGTGAGTAATTGAGGTCTCCACACCCCCCTTCAAGGTCGTCATTACCCGACGGGTTTCCTCCTCTGGTTATATGTGGTGGTTTTGAATTAGAGGACTGAACAGATGCAGATCCTGTTATCAGTCGAGTAATAATGTCAGAGCAAATGCTTCTGCTGCACTGTGTTTAGACCTAATTAAATGTGCTGAGCTGAATGGGAGGGTGGAAACCTATAGATCATGAAGCATTTATGGGAGAAACTTGCATATCTACTTGTCTTTTTTTAATCAGGGAGAACGCCTATGCCAAAAGTCAACAGCATATCCTGAATTTTAAAGTTTTCCCTTTGATTAAAAAACTCTTAACATCAACACTGAACTAGACAGATAGCCTGCCCATACTGAAATCTCATTAGTCCTCTCTGCATAACTTTGTATTAAATATTAAATATAGACATCAGTGATTTAGATACACTCACATGTCCACACAATTGTCTTTTCCTCTTCGTCTCAACCTGCTCCGCCAGCTCCATCTTCCTTTTGTTCCTCTTGTAGCCTGACAAACTGAATTCTGTAAAGTGTTGAAAAAGGTGTGACAGTCAATAACATATATTACTCTACTGCCAAACAACTGTGTGTGTGTGTGTGTGTGTGTGTGAGTGTTTGCCAGGACCCACTAAATGCTGACAACTGCTTTGCTTCTGTGGCCTTATTGCTTTGATTATTAGTATTATCCTTCATGATAACATAGTGCAGCAAGGGTGTGTGTTCGGCGAGGGAGCCTTTATTCACATAATAAATCAGTCTGTTGGTGGAAATGTGGTTGAAATCCTCAAAGTCTCCCTAAATAATGGGACATGTGTTGGAGTGAGGTCATGGTTTTGGCTTCAGATAATTTCCAACACTGACAACACACACTCTATCTCAATCTGACGCACACACACACACTAGGAGTCGGCATGGAGCCCTCTATTAAAGTATAGAAGCCATTGTTTACCAAGCGCTGCATTCCACTCCTGTGAAAATCTCTTAATCAAAAGAAAATGAATCAATGAAATGGGCACAATTAAATCATTTTGATAAAATGAACGGAATGCAATTAGAGCTGGTAAAAACAACACTTCAATGTCAATGATTTAAAAATAATCCAGCAGATGAGATCACTTGCCTTCTTGACAATCATTATTCAATGATATTATTACGTGCAACTGTAAAGACTCAAAACTGAGATAAAAGGCAGTGGTTTTGGTAAAAAGCCTTGACATAGAAAGCTTTCGAGCTATTCCTCATCTAGTATATTTTAATACAACCTGTGTAAAATGACAATACAGACTAGATTTTTATTCCGTAAAGGAAATACAAGTGCTATATACATAGTATGGAAAAAACACTATGCAAGTCAGTGAGGACCAGCAGCTGAATGTTCACACACTAAAACAGGTCTTACTAGCATAAAAAACCTATTTCCTCAGTATAAACATTTCTTGTCTAATAAAACATTCATATAATTAATAATTGAGAGAATAATATCAGGCGTGTATTAAAAACTGCTTACAGTAACACAGTCAGTGTCACAGTGTTGTGTAACAGGTTAAAACTCCACCTCAGAACTCATTACATTATATAACAGAACAAAGCACAAGGTCTTCTATTAGAGGAACCTGAACAGATTAAAGGGTATCTCACACAAGACCTTTCATTTCACTTTAAAACTCCTTTATGAGAGACATTTACAAAAAAAAATGTACTAGTCCTGTATTCATTTCCTGTTTGCCCTAATAAATTGAAATAATGGCATTTATTTATCAATTTCTAATATCCAAAGTAGAGCTCTTCCCAGAGGACCCGTGCGGGTTCGGGTCTATATTTTAAATGGTCAGCCGGGTCGGGTCCAAATCTATTACTTCGGGTGCCGCGTCTGTCGATCAGTCGACACTTTGCATTAAAATAACACACATTCTCACGCTCACAAAATGTTTCTATGGCAGCCGGTGTTATCTGCTATAGTACCCATTGCATTTTTTTCTTACATGTTTATAATATTATGAAAAAACCATATTGTTATATTTAACATTTTTGGTCAGGCTTGACTCAGAGATGATAGAAAATATGGAGGAAAAAAATACAGTCTTATCAGAATAAGCTATTTAAGTCTTGTGCTATATGTGTGAATTCCTCCTTTAAGTGTTATATGACCACTAGGTGCCGTAGGTGGAGCTCTAAACATGTTTTGTATTGCTTTATCTTACTGGAGAAGAGACTGTTATTGAACATTTATTGAACTGTTATTGAAGTTTACCGCATTATTCTGTGCGTTTTTTACATAAATAAATAAATAAATAAATAATCTTTTAAAACCTACAAAAGGTATCGTTTATATATATGTATATGTATATGTTTCGAGTTTTGTACGCATCGCATGGAGTCAGTGAGAAGGCTACTAACAGTAAAAAAACAAATTCTATTAATTGCCATTAATAGAAGTTTTCTGTGCAATATGTGCCGATCAGTTACAGTAGGGTCTGTGTCTTCCCAGGCAGGTTTGGGTCCAACTAGTACATTAAAGGTATTTCTCAGGTCTTCACGGGTTCGGGTACCACTTTAAAATAAAATATGGATCCGGGTCGGTTCAGCACATTTACGGGTCTCTCCGGGTTCGGGTATGAATTTTTGGACCCGTGTAGACCTCTAATCCAAAGCTGTGTCCTAAACTTTATTATATGTACATAAACCTTTCTTTAATTGCTGCTGTTAAGCACACAGCAGAAGCTGAAAGAGGATTCTGGGTGGTCTGGTACTTACTGGTGGTCATCTTCTCTGTAGGGCATGCTGGGATACCATGGCTGATGGCCCACTGTTCTGCTCCTTTCCCCACTAAAAAACTGACAAAGTAAAGATGCGATTTATTTGTAAGAACAAATTATTCACAGTTTTTCAAAGTTCTATTTTTAAATAAATGCTGTTCATTTGAACTTTCTCTTCATGAAATTACCCTGAAAAAACGCTACAAAAATATAAAGCACTGTTGAAAGCTAGAAATTAGAAATCAACACATTATTAAAATTATTATATATATTTATATAGTTACGTGTACAGTAGTATGTAAGATAAATTTTTGTTTGGCAGCCCTAAATAAAATACACTTTAAAAAACCATCTATTTATTATGAAAAACAGCTATTTTAAATGCTGTCTTGGTTTCAATAAATGTGGCATGAGTAAATATTTCGGGCCATTTAATATGTTTCATTCTATGAATGGTACTTATTTCTTATAGCTAAGAAAAACTTGCTACATTTGTCTGAAAACCAGAATGTTCTGCCGTGCACAAAGTTTGTTCAGTCTGGCTGCATTAGGTTCATTCATAATAGTGTATACTGCAACTGTTATTCGTATGTTACTAGATTTACAAATGCATTTCCCATAAAGCCCTGTTCACACTATACGCCACACGCAGCGACACAATCCATTTATTTCAAAGGAGAGCTGGTGATTTCCAGCGACAAGAGCGACAGCGGCCGTGAGCGACCATTGGCGACCAGATGTAGGCGTGTCCAGCAACGCGACAGAGTTCAAAATTGTCAACTTTATGCAAATGAAGAGCGACTTTCAGGACCAACAGCCAATAGGAAAGAAGACGATAGTACTCATGTGCTCATTCTCCTTTCAGCTCCAGCGGTGATGACGGCATTTGCGTTTTTGCAATAGATAAACGTACGCAATGGAAAAAAAGTACTCTCTTTTTCTCATTCATTTTTGTTTGTATGGACTCTGTGTATATTTATATTATATTCAGTCATTTGCATCCAAAATGTTTGTATTTAGCGGCAAGAAACCTATTCATCAACAATGACGTTACTAAGAAACCAGTAATGAGAACGTCCACTAGTGACCTCATCGCCAGCCTCTAGCGACATGCAGCGGCAGAAGTGGCTGCTAGTGTGAACAAGGCATTAGGCATCAATAAAGTATGTTAGTCCATCTATATGTCTACCATAGCCCGAAAGCCAACATCAGAGAGTTCAGCTCACCAAGGAGGGATCCTGCCAGCTGATAGCTTTCCCTTCTGAGTTTCACTTAATAGTCTTCTGGCTACCAGCACCGGGTTCTTGATTCCTGATAGAAAGAGCAGCATTAGTATCACTTTCCCTCAAGACAGCTTTAAATATGGTAAAAGAAACTATTTGGCTTTCTCATGCGTGTCCGTTTTACAATAATGCAGTTAATTTTAGTTCACTGCACCAAAAAAGCATTCTGAAACAACACTGCATTAATATCAATGTCAAAATAGATGATCTTTTATGTTTTGCTTGTTTTAGCAAACATGGCAACAGGATAATGGGGTAATACTAATCCTACTTTGTGCTTGTTTCAAATGTTAAAAAGGCTAAAAGCACAAGTTAAATATTTATAACATGTCCATTTGCTATCTAAAGTTAAAAAAAAAAAAAAAAGTCTTTTAACCTTGCATTCTTTAATCTGCATAATGCATTTAGCCACATTCCAATTTAAGGTTGAGAAGGGTAGAAATTGGCTTTTATTTTTTTGGTTTGAAATTCGAATAGCACTTTTAGACATGATGAAAAGTGCCAGCTTTGTTAACATTTTTAAAAGCACTCACCACTCAAGGCTCCAACAGCTCCATAGTTTAAAGACTTCCCATCCATGATGCTGGCATCACACTCAATCTCACCAGAGAGGTTTAGGTTGGAACCGGTACCCGCATTGGTGAATGGTGAGTCCTGTAACGAAGCATCAACCTTGATATTTTATAGACTGGAAACATAAAAAAGTGTGTAGATTGCCTGTGTAGTCTGTTATAGATTTTAGTCAGGACAGACTCCATGTTGAATTTTATGCAGATAAAAACAAGGCTGTGAGGGGCTTTGCAAGGGCATGCAAAATGTGTCTCCAGCTGATAAACTGGCATCAGCATTATTATATCCAAAACCTAACTTTCATAAATTAAAGAAGGTTATAACTTAACTTAAATGAAAATTACAAATGTTTTGTCACAATAAACTGAAACAGTTAACATAGTAAAATTATTAAACCTCAAATGAAAATAAAGCTACATAGAAATATTAAGACAAATAATACAAATTATGAAAAGACATGACAGTAAATTATTAAACCTAAAAAAAGGTAAAAGCATGGGCAGCAATAGCCAAAAATGCATTTTATGGGTCAAAATTATCATTTGTTTTCATTTTATGCAAAAAATCATTAGGTTACTAAACAAAGATCATGTTCCATGAAGATATTTAGTCAATTTCCTCCCTGCTGAAAAAACAGCTAAAAACAGCTTAGGTTGATTGGCTGGTAGGGAGGCCAGCTGGTTTCAGCTGGTTTAAGCTTATCAGCATGCTGGTTTTAGAGGGTTTGGTCACATTTCCAGCCTGCCAGCAGTGCTACCATAAATATATCAAAAGTAAGTAATATGCATTGATAAATACTTTATTTGGACAGCTTTAAAGGCGATTTTCCCAGATGATGAATAAATCTCCGTTTCAAAGAAATTGACCCTTATGACTGATTTTATGGTCCAGGGTCACAAACAAAAGCCAATTCAAAATATATTGTTAGATCTGACTTCCATACTATCCAATTAATACCTGAAATGTTTACTCATATGTTTTCGACTTTTCTTCTATATAGAGCTTCTATTCAGTCCTACTGGTGTGTTGTGATCCACCATCACCTCTAGCTCTATAAGAGCTGCTGTCACAGCCTCCAGCGCCAATCCTCCAGCTCTGAGCCTGTCCACAGCCTGAAACACATTAAATCACAACTGATGACAGCAGCTCCATGCCTGCCAATACCTAAAACCAACTCAATGTGCATCCAGTGTGTATTTCGTTCTACTTAGAATTCACAATCTTTATGCAGAAAAGGTCACGCTAAACTAATCCATACAAAACATAAAAATGTGATAATCCAATACAAAGAGCTTAAAAAGAAAATAAAGCTGCAGTGTTTTCTACTTGACAAGCTTCAAGCTGAGAGCGTGGAATGGTATATTAAGCCAGGCAGCGGCTCGGGCCACTGCTGGTGTCATGTTATCAACACATAACTCAAATTCCCTGGCACAGGTGTTTCACTCAAGCCTGATCCCTTCTTTTCATCTTTTACACAGCACATTAGATGGGGAAAAAGCATTGCACTGCAGCTTGCCAACCTATGCATTACTGTTACTGCAAGAATCTATTACAATTTTGTATATTGGCAATGAAAGATTCTGCAGAAAAAATGTGTGATAAAAATGTTAGACAATCCTATCAAGAAAATCATGGAAACTGAGCAGAGAATGAAAAAAAGGTAAATGAATTGATGTTTTGTGGAGCTATCGAATGGTTACAGTTCACAGCAGAAGAATCTTAAGTTTTGAATGAAGTATCACGTGCAACTCACCCTCTGGCACGCTCTCTTGCACACATGTTTGTATTCCTTGGCTTTGGATTCTGAATGATACCCTGCCCCTGAGGAGGTAAATCAGCAAAAATAAAATGCATTTAGTTTGTTTCGTACAATGTGGTTCTTCAGCTGTTAACAGCCTGTAGTTTTGCTTGTCATATTCGATTTTTTAATAAGTTATGGTCTTTTTATATTTATTTATTTTTACTTTAAGCATTAAAAAAAGCCAGAAAAGTAGATTCAGTATTTAGACTTCATGTCATTCCAAACGCTTTTATTTTTTTCTTTCTTTTTCGTACAATGACAGGTCTATATGATAGGCTAAAACACTTATTGTTATTGACAGGCCAAATCTTATTCATCAGGATATTCTCATTGATGTCAAAGGTCATTGTTTCTCAAGTATGTTGTAAATGAATGTGGCATTCTGTTTTGAATGAAGAATGGAGAATAGCATTCAAAAGCAGCAGTGGAAGAGAAAACTAAATAAGAACTGAAATTACAGCATGTATGTACGGGCATTTGTATAGCTTCAGAAGACTTGGAATACAGTGCAAAAGTCTTATGGACTTCTTTTACCGCACAAACACAATGTTTTGATCACTGTCAAAGCTTGACAGATGTGGCCGTTATGAAGTGTTGTTATATGTTTTTTTTACTCTGTACATTTGTATCCTAGATATATGTATACATATATAGATATATACCATGATGGAAAATTAATAATTATATTTTTCAAAAGACCTAGTCTTTTCAGGAAATATCCACATATAAAATCAATATCAATAAGCCTAATTTAGACCATTATTCAATGAACATGCAACTTGGCAAAAACAGAAGTTTATGCAAAGTTGTACCATGGAGAAGAGCTATTACATAATTTCCAGAGATTCACCTGCATGCACCAGCACAAACCCCATAGCTTTGCCGTCGTGACAAGAGACGGTGCTGTTCAAAGTAGACCCTGAATTGTTTAGTGGAGACACCGTCTCCTTGCAATCTGTCGAGTTTTCTAGATTCTCCATGACCCGTATTCAGTGTAGCTTGCATTTTGACCCATCATTCACACATAACTCCAAAACACTTCTCTAAGTCCTGAAAGCCAAGAAAGACAGAGAGTAAGTTAACATACCTTCAGAATTTAACTTAAAAAGAGAGTCATTATATCTTCAAAATTCAACTCATATATATAAGGAATTATATTATATATAACTCAACTGTTAGTAATTATGGCATACACATTTTGTCAATTACAACACTGACAGATTCCTTGTGCTTTAATGGTCAGTTTCAGTTTAAAAACCATTTGCTTTAATCTCAAGGCTGTTACGTTACTTTGGAAAGTGATAATTTACCCAGATTAGAAAAATGCTTTAGGGAACATAATTAACCAAGTAACTAACTGTTTGCTCAAAAATCATAGTAAATTCCGTTAACGATGTTTTTATATGCAGAAACTACTGACCAATGCAGTCCTACAAAAAGAGATGAAAGAATAAAGATTGCCAAACTCACTCGCGTCAAGACTTCAGGTGCAGACGGAAGAACAACGTGCATCTCCAGTCATACACACGGCTCAACATCTCTACTTATAAAACACATATACAAATTGCACTAAATCAGGAGTGTAGTTGTGCATGTTTTGTGATATGATGTGGTGATAAGCGGCGCATGTGCTCGCGTCACACCAAAACACTTCCTGGTTCAGTTGGACATGTGACCGTGTGACTGCAGCAGCGGCCCCCAGCGGCAGAGCCATGCACTGCGGGGATTCCTTTTTTCTATTAGGACAGTTTTTACACATAAACGATTAATCGCATTCGAAATAAAAGTTTTTCTTTACATACCATGTGTTTATGCTGTGTTTATTTATTATTTTTATATTAAAACACACACTTACAGTATATATTTTGAAAGTATTTACATATAAATGCATTTATATAGTAATTTTCTTAAATTCGATATTATATCTAAATATATTTAATATATAAACATAACATATTTTCATTAAATATATACATGCATGTGTTTGTATTGATATATACTTATTTTTAAACATACACAGTACATACAAATATCGATTAATTGTTTGACAGCACTATATTCATTTTTAAAGTTACTTAAGATAATACTAATTACTATGAGTATCAAATATAACGTACATCCATTGTATCCATTACATTACAAAGATTAAAATATGAAAAAACGTTTATTCCTTTGCAGTGCCCAATAACTTTGTGTACTTCAACAAGACAATAGCAGTTACAGCACAAGTGTATCATAAATTGACATCTGTATTGCTGCTTAAACGGTATTCCATGGGCTACTGATACCGTATTTTATGTTGTCAATCATTTTTATATTATGCACGTATTTTATATTATGCACATATGTATACACACAACCACACATACTCTTGATTTTTTAAGAAATCTTGCCTATTTTACTAATGGTAAATATGATGTCAATAAAAGTAGCAAGTAAATTTATTTCATCTTCTTGTCTTGTTTCTGATCAGAACATAAAGAACGATAAACAGAAGACAGAAAACATTAGCAGATAACACAGAACTCTACATATCTGATATTTTATGAACACAGTTTGGTGTTGCTAAACAGATGGTCTTATGTCAAGCAAACCAGCAGTGGCAGTGGAATTGAAAACACTCCTATTGGGACTAAGCTATCATAAATATGTCCTCCGATTGAAGTCAACAGATGACTCCAATGTTTGAAAATTTGGATTTTTTTTTTAACAATAAATAAATAAAAAGATGCCAACAAGAAGTTGCTTCCCTGTGAAAGCTTTTTACTCCCGTTGGTGCTCTTTAGAGGGATAGCAGAAGCCTGACGTTCATAAGACCCATTGGTTTTCGTATTTAAAAGCCGAAATTAGATCCATTTTAAACCACAATCAAGGCAATGCAAAGAACAGATGAGAGTGTTTGAAAGTGTGGATTGCAACACTGCAATTAAAAAAAAATCCAAAATTATAATATCCATTTACGACTTGGCATCACATGGTCTTCTGGCTTGCCCAAATCAACAAACATAACATTTAAATACAAGTTAATATACAAGTAAAGAAATACAATACTGAGAGGCAAAGAACGCATGCAAGTGAGTGTGAGAGCTGCTTGATTGACTTATTGTTTTATTTCTGTCAAATGAATCAATCATCCAGACATTTATCACCTCTCAATTAAGATTTTATCATAAAAACAATTTTGTGAAACATTATACACATTTTTTGAGCTATAAACCTCTGGCCTGTCAAAGCTAAAATAAATGTATTCCATATGCTGTCTTATTATTTGTTTCTGCAGTGTACTGTGATGGATTTTATTCTGCTAGTGTCTTAGTTTTGTGATATGGCGTTTATTGATGCTGAAATAATTGTCTTTGCTCTGATGATTATCAATGACTTGCTTGCCATTCAGATCTATGCTTCTATGGCAAGGCTTTCAGAAAAAGCCTTTTCATTTTTACAGTGTAAAACACACTGTTTCACTGACTTAAAGGATGACTTTGCTTTACCATCTAACATGGTACGATGTAGTTTAAAATCAACAAGACTGGAGGTTAATCTAAGAACAGAACATCACATATAGTTTTTTCCCTCCAAACTCATACAAAATTGCCAGGGTAATAAACACCTAAAACAATTTCAACCCAAATCAATATTTCATTTCCACATATTTGTTTATTTCATGAATAGCTGTTTTAACATTACTACTTATTTGAAAGTAATAGCACTTAATTTTACCACTCTATGATGTTCAATATCTGCTTTCTGGCTACCAAAGATTCTCAGAACTGTTGTGACAGCAAGTAATGGACAAAAAGGGCAATCAGAAGCATTCTCTTAATACAGGCAAGGTTTTCTACGTTTTTATCAAAGTATTGCATCCAGATGGTTGTACATCTGCCAGCCAACAAGTACTTTCCTTTAATCATAGCTCTCTTAATGATATTTAAGTTGGCTAACATTCACACCACAGTTCAATTAGTGCAATAGTGTATATGTGGCTGGAGACAGAAACGTTTTGTTCAACTTATGGAATGGCAGCCTTTGCCTCTTGCTATCAAATCTACAAGATCAAAAAAAAAGAGTATAAGCTGCTTGAAGTTTTTGATGTAAGTAAGATTGTACAAAGCTCATTTGTTTTGGCAGCACTTCATACAATAAAGAAGGAATAACTGAACCCCTTTTGCCAACCCAATTTACCCTGATTAAGGTTAAGATATTTTTATTGTTTTCTTTATTTTATATATTTTTACTGATAGAGCCGATGCACTGTGTCTTATTAAATATAAAAGATTCTAGAAATAAAGACACCATGTGTAACGTACAATTTCAAAATGACAACATAACTTTATATAGTTTGATTCAGTCTGTAGAAGTATTCTGCTTAAATAGCCTAATGTCTAAAATATTACACATTCAGAACTTTCTGTTGTACAGTGTCAAGTTATATATATACATTTTCAGCTGAGACATATGTAAGTATGGTCTTTTTCACATGGGATTCTGTGTGAAAACAATTTACTTCATAAGAATCAAATGCTGAACTGCTTAACGTCTCACGTCTCTAGTTATCAATGCTACAGACCTCTTAATTAGTCTAGACTTTATGTCAGTCTCCAATGTCTTCTCATCCAGCTTGAAATGTTAAAACATTTCTCACCAGAACAGATTCAATCTCCGACTATTCTCAGGACCTCTGACCGTCAGGAATGTGTTATTGAGCCTTGTGATGAGACAACTATAATCGTCTTCTGTGGAAATTCTCTCATGTAACATTAACGTTAACATTTAACAGAATGCAACGGAAACCAAAAT
>JAUCMT010000024.1:12091378-12106037 GCA_032357475.1 Enteromius thamalakanensis | reverse complement strand
TACAGATATGGTCCTGGACCGACCGACGCAATATAGACATGATCTGCACGTCGGACAGACGTCTCATGTTTGTTGGGTAGAGCTTCTATTGAGTGGGTGTGAGGAAACGCTTTCGGCTTTGATATGAAGGAGTGTGATGTGCTGCGAAAAACTGCTTCGTCTGACACAATGGCAGATGGAGAGTCTGTGCACCATGTGATCAGTGACTGACAACTTCCTACCCTTTTATGCTTTTGTGGTGATTGAAGAAGAAAGTAGAACAAAATAATCGCTCAAGGAAAGATCTATGGATGAACAAAGCATCCACAACATGCTCTTGTCCCTCAAACCACAAGCCCTTTGTCATTGTGACATAAGTTGATGCGTTGCAAATGTAATACTTCACAGTTTTACTCACATAACAAACACACATACTTCAAAACCACAGTGTACATGACTACAGCTCCTCAACATTACTGCTACAGATTAAAATAATAATAATAATAATATATATATAGCCTATATATGTATGGAAAACTGCCCTTTTGCTCAAATTGATTCTTCAGCCATCAAAAATATAATAAATATTTATTAGTGAGAAAAAATTATAAACAGCAAGATTCATATGTATGAAATGAGGAATTGTTGCTTAATTGCTGTCACAGTGAAATAGACAGGCCTGTATCAGTGATGTTGCCTATATAATCAGTTGTCATATGTTGTCCTATGCTTGATTTATTTTGTATTGCATTATTGAAGTATTTACCTTTTAGTGTTAGTCTACTTTGCAGTTTGCACTGCCTAAAAGAGGTAGTAATAGAATTATAAAGTATAAAATATATATTATAAAAGTATAAACAGTAAAGGAAATTAGCTAGTGTATATTATATCACAATATGTGCCTTCTTCTTATAACCAGAGAAAGACTGCCATCTACAGGACATAAAAATAAAATCTGTCAAAATCCCCCCAAAAATAAGCATTGTTCTTTCTGAACAAAAGGTACATACAGACGATAGCACTCAGGACTGTTTTAAAACTAATTGTTATCAAATTGTTATAACTATTTTGTACATTGCTTGCCATATATAGGAGCGTACTCTGGCTGTTAAGTCACTTAATATTCATGAGCCAAATCTACGCGCACTGATTGGTTTTCAAACCACGTGATGGTATTCACGAGACAACCATTGAACTTTGAGCGCCATAGCAGTTAATGATATTCATAAATATCCTTTGTTATTGGTTACCAAACAGTGTCGGCGCAATTAATATTCATGAGATAAACCTTCATTTTAGCACTTGCTGCAAGTTTGCCATCAATGGATAGATTAGATAAGAGTTTATTTTGCTATCTATGGTACAGTAGCTAGACATCCGTTGAAGTGGAGAGAAATTAGTTGGTAAAACATTTCGAAGCATTGAAGCAGGCTTTACCTGTCAGCGCTTACAGGTACAGGTGTTTATGGAAGTGCATACGTTATAGATATGTTACATAAAGACATTAAAAGACAAGCAGCGTCCCGTCATCAGTGACCCATGGCGTCTGTGCGCGTTGCGGTGCGGGTTCGTCCGCTGAGCCAAAGGTTAGTACGTCCGTTTAAAATCAACATAACTAGCTACTTGTGGCATTAACTTCCTTCTTTTTTATGAGACAGCATTATAAACGTTGGCGTGTTACACAAAAGTGACAATTGGGCACAATGTGGAAAATAATTGTAACTGCAATATCAACATTAGTAACAAATCGAAATATAGATTAATCGCGTCTGACAATAATTTACAGCAGAAAGATTAATCTCTGTAACAAATCTATTTGACTGGAGAACAGTTCTCACAGTTATGGGATAATTATTTTATTTTATTCAAGTTCAGTTTTTCATTGTTTGAAAAATAAGTTTCATTATCATAGATTCCCCGACAGTCTCTCATTCTCTCTCTCTTAATTTCTCTCTCAGGGAGAAGAACCTGTCAGCGAAAGTCATTATACAAGTGGACGGACATAAAACTTCTGTCCTCAACATAAAAGTATGTCATTCAGTTGATATTTAAGATATTTTTGTTTGTGTGCATTTGTAGTGAAACTGTGTTTGGTCAAAAATCTCCATTATTTTTTGTTTTTTTTACATTTTATTATATCTATTATATTTTGTATTTTTCAAATAATTCGCCATTCAGTTTGTTGATGTGATTTATGCTTTGAAGGAGAACTACGACTGCATGAATGGAGAATCGTTTGGAGAGAGCACAAAGTCTTTTTCATATGATTTCTCTTATGATTCAATAAACAGCACCAGTCCAAACTTTGTGACCCAGGAAAAGGTACATAATTTATATGTAATTTTGGCAGAAGTGTTCCAGCACTATTAGAGCTAGCTGTTCTTATGTTTATTGTTAGGGTTTGTTTTTCAGTGTCATCTATTTTAAGTTTAATCAAGCTGACTATTGATTATGTAAATACCTAATTTTGCTAAATTGGTTTGTTTATCTGATCTACAATTGTACGGGTGCTAGTTGAGCTCTTATTCATGCTTTGACAGCCTAGCTCGTGTGGTGTTTTTCTTTGTGTTATTTGTAATTTCAGATTTTTGAAGATCTCGGCACCGATGTCCTGCAAGCTGCTTTTGAGGGTTACAATGCCTGCATCTTTGCTTATGGCCAGACGGGCTCAGGAAAGTCCTACACCATGATGGGAAACCCGGTTAGGTTCACATTTTATCACAGTGTCCTTCTCAAGTGTGATTTCAAAAACTACCAATCACAGCTAGAAAAACACTCATACTCCTAATAAGACGCACATACAGTAGTGCATCTCAACCCTGCTGATCTGCCATTTCACTGCAGGCTTCTCATGAGTAATCACAAAATGTGACAAGGGCAAGATATGAAGAACACATAATTATACACAGTATTGGTCTGTCGTCTGAGAGACTCATTCAGATTTGTTCTGATGATAATCATTCTATTCTCTCTGATATCCCCCCTTTTGTCCTGGGTAGTAATTAAAAGCCTCCTTTGCAGATCAGAGAGGAAAACAATGTGCAGACTTTAATGGAGCTCTGATTTATTCAAAGTGCTGGTGAAAACACAGAGTGAAGAAATGTTTGAGAGAGAGAGCTGAAATCAAAATGTCTTAATTGTCTGGATGTTTGATATGGCAAAAGCACCATAGGAAATCATCCTTTGTCCTAAAAGGTTACTTTATACTCAAACGATTAAGCGTGATTAATCACATCCAAAACAAATAAAAATAATTTGTTTACATAATAAATGTCTTTGTGTACTGTGTATATTTATTATGTATGTGTATATACATACACATACAGTATATCTATATATTTATATATACATATTTACGTGTGTTTATTGTAGATTTATATATTTATATTCTTAAATTTGATATTATATATAATATATCTACTATGTAAACATCACATATTTTTCTTGCATATATATATGTATGCTTTTGTATTTTTATATACAGTACTGTGCAAACGTCAAATGAGGACGCTTTCAAAAATAATGCCATACATAGATTTAATTTATCAATTAACTTCTATTAACTAAATCAAATAAATATCTGGTATTATAGCTTTTGATAAAACAGCTTCTGTTCAGTTTTTTTCTTCATCTTGGAGACATCGCCACAGTTCTTCTGGATTTAGTCTGTCTCAGTTTGTTACTTCATATCATTCCAGACAGACCGATGATGATCAGATCAGATCTCTGTGTGGAGCACTGCCTGTTGTCAGACTCTTTGTGCAGACAATAACCTCACTGCATTACAATTAATGACAAAAATAATGTTTGGAAAAGCAAACTGATATTTCCATTTGACACGGTATCGCAAAAGATAGAAATAACCAACTTAAAAACTTAACCAACTTTTTGTTGGTGGAAATGATAGTGGCCTAAGACTTTTGCACAGTACTGTACACATTAAATATACCCAGTACGCACACATATATTATGTAAAAAAAAAAGTTTATTGCACGATTAATAATTTTTTTTATTATTTGAAGGATGACTATGTGAAAGTAATTTCTTCAATGCCAGCTTAATGTGCAAATCAAAAACAATTTAGAGAGAGTTTACTGGTAATTTTCTTTGCAGGTATTGATTGCACAGTATCACATCTTTGCTGGGTACATTTAACCACAAATCTTCGGTTTTCCTTTTCTCAGGATGATTGTGGACTTATTCCACGGATCTGTGAGGGGCTGTTTCACCACATCAGTGGAGTGTTACAAAAAGACAAGGCATCATTTCACATGGAGGTCAGGTATGAAATGTCTAGATAATAGCATAACCATGCTGCAGGTAGACTGCCAAAGGTGTGAGCAACATAAGTAATTCAGACGTGTCAAGAGAGATACCTACATGACCACAATCGCCAACGGCTTCTCCTATCATTTGCTCCATGGCGTTTTATTGTAGGCTAATGATCCCATCAAAATCCCAGGGAGAAGGACAGGCAGATTGCAGTGTGTAAATGAGGCGTCCGTTCTGGCAGCTTGTCCTTTCTTATGGGCATTGTAAGATAGCAGGAGTGTAATTACGACCAGATGATCAGGAAGGTCAGTGTACAGCCTCCGTCTGCTTCCACCTAAAGCAGTTATCATAATGGCTTCTAGATAACAGCCATATGATAGATTAGATGAGAGAGACAGACAGGGGTGTGACTAGACATATTAAATGTTATTTTAGACATCAGAGATATACTGTGACCCAGCTATTCCAGTTCAGTCATACACTAGTTTTCAGAAGTTAGGGATTTTTTTTAAATGTTTTTTTGAAATGCTCACCAAGGCAATACAATAAAAAAAGGATTTTATTTGTGTTTCAAAATTGAATTTTCGGCATTTCTGAACGTTTCTTATTTGATGCTGCTTAGTATTTTTGTGATTGTTTTTTTCAATATTCAGTTCAAAGATCCAAACAGCAGCATTTATTTAAAATAATACTTATATTTAATAAATGTATTTTTTTTGCCACTTTTGGTATATTTAATGTGTGCTTTATGGATGATTGTATTATAGTGTGTCTAGTATAGTAATATGTGAAAAATAGTAAAGGTCTATTAAATTTACTGCAGTACAAAGGGTTGGTAAATTTAACAAAAGTCAAATACTTTCTTATGTAGCTATAAAAGTCCAAAAATGTTATTTATGTTGTTATTTACTTTACCAGAGGCCTTGATTAACAACAGTATTGACAAGAAACAATATTGTACAAGAATACTATTAATTGTAAAATCTCTCATGTGCTGCATGTTATAAAAAGTATAAATTTCAGTGCAAGCTATTTGCCTGTACAGATTTTGAAAGCAAATGCACCCATTGTAATAAAGCAAGCCGTCGAGTTTAATCTCTTGCTTGTGGTATAAAATAAGTCTTTAAAATACAGTTATTGCAGATTAAATCAATTGTTATTGCAATTAGAATTGCTGCAGTACAAAAAAAGAAAAGAAATATGCCCAGTGCTTTAAAAAAAAAAAAACACATCTGGGAAAAATATTGGCGGATAAAGTTTGATAGCCTAGTCACGCTCCTAAGTGAAATTGTCCAATTCAGTGTATACCCTTTCTAAATGACTTGTCTTGCATATGACTGTGGTTTGCAAATGCCTGCAAGATGTAGTTTAACTGCCTGGATTCCTTTAAACAGTGCTCTTTCACTAGGGACAGTTCTAGCAGAAGAGGCATTCAGGATTTCTTGACTGTCATGTTTTAATTAGCTCACTGTTAGTTTGTATTGAGCTCAAACTGATGCTGCCTCTGTCTCCAGCTTCATTAGGAGATGAAGAGGGACCAATCTGTCTTTCATATCAGGAGCCTGTTTAAACATTCATATTTCTGCAGACAGCCCGAAATAGGTTTATTGTCTTGTGGGATTTTATTTCTTTTCTGACTGACGAGACTTTGCCCCAGTCGTCCCCCCCTCCTCGCCTGCTGTAATAAGCTCTGTTGTGATATACTGCTGCATTCTCAGATTCAGGGAAAATGTGTGTCATCTAATTTCTTGTCAAGTCGCCGTGTTCCACCACACCAGAGTTTTCTATCATTTTATTTACGCATGATGATATTCAAACAGTGGATGGTAATTGATTTGGGTTTTCCAGACAATCGCTTTACAAATGATTTAGTCAAAAGCAAAGAAAATTTAATAAGCCACCAAATAAGCTATTAAACCAAAATATAAACTAAACCCGTGGTATTTAGCAGAAGAATGTGTGACATTTAAAATTAGATGAGAGTCATTGTTGAAGTTTGTGTGGTAAAAACCTTTTTTTCCCCCTCATTATATCCTAAAATAGTATATCGCTACTGTCCTTTCTGAGATAAAATCGTGTGTCAAGAGCAAACTTTCACTGCTTTGTTCTTATCTTTGATGCTTTCTGCTTCCAGCTACTTTGAAGTCTACAATGAGCGGGTTCGAGACCTCCTTCCCAGCACAGAGACACAAGGCTGTGAGCTGAAAGTGAGGGAACATCCTAAAGATGGACCATATGTGGAGGGTAAATTGACTATAAAACAGCTCCTCACATCATTATGATTGACAGCTTTCACATGTTTTAATCTTACTGTACTGAATACTCACTGAGCGTTATCGAAAAGTTGCAAAATGTCCAAACTGTTTTATTTTTCTTGTATGTGCACATATATGTTGTCCAGCCCTCTCCAGACACCATGTGCAGAACTATACTGAGATCAGCCAGTTGATGCAGGAAGGCAACAGAAGGCGTGCCACTGCCAGCACAGGCATGAACCATGTCAGCAGCCGATCCCACGCCATCTTCACCATTCGCTTTATCAAGGTCGCAAGTCCATTTACCCTCCGATGAATGCCATCTGCCTCTCTGTTTGTACATTTGTGCAGATAGACGTCGCAGCTTGAAGTTCTCATCTCCCTGTTTGTATTATCCAGTGAGCTTTCTCCAATTTCTGTGTAGACTGGGGATGTCTGGGTAACGATACACGGATATCATTGTGACTTTATTATGCATGGGTTAGATTGCACAATGCAACTGGAGTGACCTTTGAGTCTAGTTAATGTGTCGATGGCTATGCTTGGAACAGAATACTAGATTACTACTTTGCACAGTGTGTACTATATTAAAAAACATACTGCACTCAGCAGTATAAGCTAAGTACAAAAGTTAATCAGCAGGCAAGAAATGTTACAAATGTTTTGAGTGGGATTTAGTTATCTTCTTGGATTTAATTATAGTTATTCTGTTCTTATTTAAATGTTTTAACAGTTGGAAGTACTGCATGAACAATACAAATGAGTCAAATAAGAGATGCTAAAAATCATGACTAATTATAAAGTAATTCTAGTTTATCCATCACACTTAAATAATAAAAGTATTGTGATAGTATGCTACTCCAAACATAAACTTTTTTTTGTTTCATCTCTTTATTTCGTCAAAGTTCAGTCTGTCTTCTCAGTTCTTCTATGTTTTGAGACTAATATTTTACACTCTTTTAGGTTGGTTGGTTATAAATTGGTAAATCCAGCTATTTTTATTTATTTATGATCATGCAGCCTAAAGCGTTTCCAATCTTTCTTTGCTTTGTTTCAATCAAAAGCATTTTTGCCTATTGCATATTGGGTCTGCAATATGAATTTTGGAATGAGAAATATCTGACTATATAATTTACCAAAATATTTCCTTATAGGCCATGTTTGATGCAGAGCTACCAAGTGAGACAGTGAGTAAGGTACATCTGGTTGACCTGGCAGGAAGTGAAAGAGCTAATACCAAACAGGCTGCTGGCATCCGACTCAAGGAGGGCGCCAACATTAATAGATCTTTGGTTACTCTGGGCATTGTCATCTCTACTTTAGGTAAAACACCAACCTTCAGCAAAATAACCACAAGGATATGGATTACTGTAGGTTAAGATTATATGAGCTTACTTTGTTCAGTGAATGTTCTGTTATTTCTGTTGTCACAGCTGATTTATCTGTTGGGGGTGGGATGAAAAAGAAGCAAAACTTTGTTCCATATCGAGACTCTGTGCTTACCTGGCTCCTAAAAGACAGTCTTGGTGGGAACTCCAAAACCATCATGATAGCTAGTATGTCAGAAGTACCATTGTTATACACACCCTCAAAATACATTTTGTTAAGCTGCTACTTTCCATGCAACAAAATTAAATTTTAGTAGAAAGCTTCAAAAAAGGCTAAAACAAAAAAGCATCTTAAAAAGGCAAAAGAAAAAGCGACAGACTGAAATGTAAATGTTTTTCATTAAGATTAACTCTTTAGATTGTCTCATTGTGCCTTTATGATCTGATCTGCTGGTTCTACTTTTTAATATTCTGTTTCAATGAGATTTCTCACCTCATTATTAAGTATTCAGTTTCCTTTATCTCTTTTGTCACTCTAGCCATCTCACCTGCTGACATAAACTATAGCGAAACTCTGAACACCCTTCGTTATGCCAGCCGGGCCAAGAATATTTTAAACAAGCCCACTGTGAATGAGGACAGCAGTGTAAAGATTATCAGAGAGCTGCGAGCTGAGATTGCCCGCCTGAAAGCGTTGCTGTCTGCTGGAAAACAGGTGACTTTTGACAACATCCTCCTCAGAGATCATGGGCTGAATTTCAATTTATATATTATCAGTATTATATGGTATGCCAGGATTAGTTTTTAGGAATGAAAAATCACAAATGAGATCTCTTTGATATCTCTGTTTCTCTTAGAAAGCAATGAGACGGAGATTGAGTCTCCAGTTTCTTATATTTCTCTTATGAGAATATGAATAGGTCCCTAGTATTCTTACATTTCTCTTCTTGAGTTTCAACAATGGCTCAAACTGTTCTTAGATTTGTAACGATTTGAGTATGAATTCTTTTTTTTTTTACGATTTTTTTTTTTTTTTGTGAACAATTGTCTCATTTATGTTCTTTTCTTTATCCTGAGCAATTTTGGGAGTTCCCTAATGACAAAATAACTAAATAACTGAACTATGAAAGGAACCTCTGAGAACCTCTGCTTCCCAAATCATAATACACAGAAAATATGTCAAAATGACCCAAATGACTGTGCATGATTTATAAACTAACATTGCCCACAGCCTTTTATGGTATGGAAATGTGCACAGATGTTTTATGCAGTATTAAGATGATACTGTATGATATGAAATGTCCCAATGCAGGCATATACACAGAAGTAACTACTTTTGTACTTTGTTTTGTTTCTCAGTGATCACATGACTTAAATGCTTCAATCCTTCTCCTTTCAGATGGTGGCGTTTGAACAGCCATCAGGGTCGAGTGTGGAGGAGAGGCTTCATCAGGATGAAGCCAGAGTAAGTGTCTCAATTTCTCTGCACATCCCCAGACTACTTGAGCGGATCTTCTGATGATTAAAAGTTGGGTAAAACCGAGCATAGCAGCAGATAACTCACATCTCATGGTTGTTTGAGTATGATTCATGCTGATTTAAGGGGTTAATTAAAGCTTTTGTGTTAGAGGAGGTCAGCAGCAGAACTGTTGTTTTAATTTTGGTTTAATATTATGCTGCTCTTAGGTTTTGATGTAAATATGCATGACCTACATCTGGGATTTTAGAGTGCTGTATTTATTTTTTAAACCCAGAATGCTGTTTTCTGTCCCATTTTTGTGAAAAAAGATTTTACCTTATAGGTAAAGTGAAGGATCTCACTTTTTTCTCAGGTTCAGGAGCTGACTGAACAGTGGGCTAATCGTTGGAAAGAAATTCACAATATTTTTGGGGTTGGTAATTTACACACATTATGCCTTTCGTTTCCTTTTAATCATGCATTTTAGGAAATGCTGCTGAAATAAGTGCTGCATCCAAAATCCAGATTTGTCCAACCAACCAAAAAAAACATCTGTCATTATACCTTCAGCCGAAATAAGAAACAGTTTTTATTTTACTATATTACTCTGTGCTTCTTTCCTAGAATCCACTGTAATCGCACAGCATCGCTTCTTCCTCTATAACTAATTTGTTCATCCACAGTGATCTGAGAAAGATTTTCTGTGTAAACAGTAGCAGTCAGTGAAGCTGCCTGCTTGTCAGGTGGAAAAACAATATCACTTTAGCTCTCTGCATCACTGTGGCTACTGTACATGTGCTACTAAAAACAGTATAGAGCGAGACATGGCTGGTTAGTCAACTAAATAACCTAGGTGCCACACATTTCTGTGTTCTGATAGCTTTTTTCTTTCGATAATAAGAGATGTGGTGTAGCACATATTGCTTCTACAGGGATGCTGGTTCGAGTCTGGAACTATAGAAATTAGTCAGTGTACACTTGATGAATTTAATGTAAATCAGTCTGATTAAATAACCTGTAGGTGCCACAGGTTTGGTTCTATATTACTGTTAGTTTAATGTACTGATGTGACATATTCAACATTGGTTAATGTTGTTATCAACAGAAATTATATTTTTTGCAGTATTATTATAACGAAACATTAATTTCTGCCAAAACGTCCACATTTATCTCAACTGTTGTGGATCAACAGGTGAGTCAGGGCATGTTTTAATATTTTGTAGACGGCTATATTTTAGGTTGTTGACATGACAGACTTTTTTTGCTGTTCTCTTTCTGTTCAGATCTGTCTCACCTCTAATTTTGTACATGAAGCAAGACAGAATTTTCTACATTTGTATGGAAAATGTTTGTGTTATTTTAGTCAGCTTTCATTTAATTATGACTTAAAGTAAGATCAGTCCACATTTTATAAATAATCAGTGCTTAAAGGGTTTACAAATGTATTCTTGCCACTATATTTATAAAACACTTATTTAATATAGAAAGTTCTGTTTAAAAAAAAAAGGAAGATTTAACTGAAGTAGATGCTGTAGTCTTTGTAAATATTAAGTGCTACATAATCAGCACAAGGAGCATTTTTCCATAATCCACATTAACTATAAATGTGCTCCTTGATCAGGTTTTCTTATATAATAGTGTTATACGACAAAGTGTTGTTGTTAGGGAAGGTCTGATGGTTCAATCCCCATTAGGTGTCATTACAACAAGGCACTTAACCCCTGGTCGCTCCTTTCAGATTTTCTCCTAATAAATTTACAGTGCTGTTCTATGACAAAAGTTGTGGAGGTGCAACTGGCCCAGGTTGTGTGGCAATAAATAAAGGTTGGATTCTTCTTAAAAATCACATTTTACATCAGCTGGTAGATTTCTCACCGACAGGTGGCAGTGTTGCGCTTGATAAGCGCAGTTGTTTTGTGACGTTTTTGCCTTCGGCTGGTTGTGTGTTTGATGGGGTGCTGTGTAGCAGCCTGTGGTGTTGTAAATGGAGGTTTTCAGACTGTAGCTGGAGTCTGGGGGTCAATTTCAGGCCACAAGCTGGAACTGTCAGAATGCCACAGCATTAGCTCATTGGTATGAGAGTCTATTACCTTGCTCTTGCTCCTGCGCGTATATGTGTGACAGCGGATAGGGAAAAAGAGAAAGAGTCCATGATAAAGGAGGAAGGAGAGCAAGAGTTGCTTTCTGTCTCCACCCCCCCCCCCCCCTCTCTCTCTCTTTGGCGTCACATCTCTCTCCCTGTCTCATTTACACACATACACACCCAAATCTATGAAGCAGAGAGCAAAACAGAGATGGCAGATGGTCACGCATACTCTCTGAGCTTTTAGCTGCTCATCTGCTCCAGTCAAGGCAGCAAGACATGAGCCACAGAGGGCCAAATAGCCCAGACCTCTATTTAGCTATTACTCACTTCCTGCCATGCCAGCATGCCAACTGCCTCTCTGACCATCCCGCTTTTAGCCTATCGAAATCAGTGCGCACGTGTTAGGGGTGAAAGAAAGTTGAGGAAGTATCCAGGGACCAATTTGTTGTCAGCTTTTGTAAATTTCTGCTCTGTCCTCGCCAAGCCACCTAACAGCATGAGGACGAGCCGTTGATGCATCAGCTGAATTTAATTGCAGATAATCACTTCAAATAGCGCTTCTCCAGGGCTGTTTTCTCACGTCCCTTCATAATCAGCGTGCTCGCTTCTCAACTGCTTATTCTTCGCCACCTTTTTCAAGTGCTTTGGCGTCTTTTTTGATGGGAAAGTGTTGTGGTGAGAAAGAGAAGAACAAAGGCACAGATCTCAAAGCTCACTCTTTTTTTGGTCCTCCTCTGAGCTTTACTGAGAAACAGAAGATTTAACAACGCAACGCGATTTTGCAAACCCCAAAACGCAGATAATGACTGTTTTTATGGGTTTTATTTTTTGCCAATGGCAAAAGATTGCATGTTAAGCATCTGTTGTCTTGATTATATTATTATATATTCGAGGCAGACAATAAAACACATGAAAATGAACAATTCAATAGATTTAAATATTGAAGTATCACCATTAAATCCAATTTAAATAGAATTTTGGGATACAAGAAAATATCTTTACATGATGTGCTGTGTTCAAAACGTTAAGTACTTATGTTTCTAGGGTATTAGACTGTGTTGTCATATTACATGTCATTCTACTCTTTCATTTTGGTTGAATGTCTTTTTGAAAATTTGAGGTGAAAAGGTTGAACCAAAAGATGGCACTGTAGCACTTTGATGTTTTTTTGCTCCTCCAAATGGATTTGAAGCAATGAAATAAACAAAAGAAAGTCTACCCATGGTTTATATTTAATTTTCAAGCTATTTAGATTACTATGTCATCCAGCCACCATAAAAACCGCTTTAATGATGTTGAAGTCAACATGTGGCAGAGTGAAGGGAGGGGGTTTGTGCAGCAGATGATTAAAACGACTTCTCTTGGTGAAGAAGTATTAACTGAGATTATGCATACCGTGCTTTGTGGTTTCTCTTCCTCGATCACCCTAATGTCTGCAGTGGCCACCCAGTGTGTGTATATGCACAGCTGGAGGGATGGCCATACGTGACGATTAAATGAATGTTTGAGTGATGAACTTGGAGATTCTTCAGTGCACAGTAATACAACCTTTCTGTGTAGATTTGTGGGAATATTCTTACTATTTGCCGAATATCATAGCCAGTATACAGTAATCTGCCAATACTTAACTGAAAACAGACTTTTGGAATCTTAAGCTTAAAATAAACCTAAATATTTTGCTTTAGAAAATAAAGTCATAAGCTCCATATAAGCTTACATGTGGAAGTTCAATAAAAAAAATCTGTCATGTTGTTTCAATCCTGTATGTTTTTTTCTGTCTTTTGCAAAACAGAAATTAAGATCTTTTGAAGAACACTCATAACAGCATTGGAACTCAATGACTTGTGTGGCAAAGAACGACAGCTAAGAGAAGAATTGTATGGTAAAGGTGTTATTTTAGTTTTCTTTGCGTAGAAAAATTATTCTCATAACTTTATTAAATTAAGGTTTGAACCACTGATTGACTATTTTTACAATGTCCTTACTACCTTTCTGGGCCTTAAACGTGGTAGTTGCAGATTTCACGGATTTCATCAAAAATATTTTAATTCATGTTCAGAAGATGATGATGGTATTATGGGTTTGGAAAAACATGAGAGTATATGATGCCAGAATTTTGCGGTGAACTATCCCTTTGGGTTTAATGTCTCTCATTAAGATCCAAATACAATAAATGTATTTATATATACATTATATGTATTATATAAAATGTTTTTCTTCACATAACTAATTCTGTGCTGATTTACAAAAGGACTTTAATCAAGCTCTCGGTCAATCAAGCTGTTGGTCATGTTGATACTGACCCTGACCAGGGAGTGCTAAGCAGAAAGCAAAGCTGGTGGGCTGTCTCTAGTGAGCACAAGTCTTCTGAACACATGCCAAAGGTTGATGAGCACGTTGCGTTATACTACATAAGCTCGATAAAAAAGCTGGCTGAATCCAAAAATCTTTTCAGTAAGTGCTAAAAAGGGCAAAATGGGTATATAACAGGTTAATTCAAGAAGCCCAGAGCATTGTGGCTCATCATGAGACAATGCTACGGTCCTTAATTAAGAGATTTTGATTAGTCACATATGGTGGATTAATCTCAGAGCATCCAGTGCTCTAATTAATATGACCGTGTTGTAATTCTTTCCATCACCGGTCGGTTTGGGGTTCCAGTTGCTAGTTTGCTAACAGCACATGGCATGGTCTCAGTGGGTGTGTTAAACAAAATGCTATCAGACATGCAAACAAAGGACGCAAGGCCGCAAGATGGATACTTCTGATTTAATTAAATTCACTTCAAATTTATTTGTATAGCGCTTTTCATGATACATATTATTGCAAAGCAGCTTTACACCAAGGTAATGTTTTACAGTATGTAGTAGTAGCTTGTACATGTAGATATGGCGTAGATGTGAGATAAAGATCAATTAATGACGTAATCGAACAGACAAGGAACATTATAAATTAGTAGCAGAGTTCGGTAGTGCTGTGTGTTGGTTCAGGGTTGGCATCATCTGAAGTCCTCTGAGGGGTTGGCATCATCGCTTCTTAAGTGTTCTGGATCCAAACTGGACTTGTGACCTTGATGACAATCCCATGGTAGAAACAGAACAAATAGGAACAAAATTAGCGTAGCTGCTGTTCAAACTAAGAAAATCAAGATTTGTTAAACCAGAGCTAAAAGATTAATAATGAACATCTGATCAGATATAACGGCAGGAAAAGTTGAGATGCATTATTCGAATGCTTGGCTAAAAAGATGTGTCTTTAATCTAGATTTAAACAGAGAGAG
>JAUCMT010000024.1:12056734-12077631 GCA_032357475.1 Enteromius thamalakanensis | reverse complement strand
GACGCGGCGTCTCGTTCCTTCGAGGAACTAGGGTTACAGTCGTAACCTGAGACGTTCCTCTTCAGGAACTCGAGCCGTGTCCAGCAGACGCTATGGGGAACGAGATGCCCACGCCCCCACACCTTCGACGTCCTGCCCAGTGTGTGTGCCTACTCACCAAGCACCAGAGCACAGGACGTGGACCTGAGGTCCAGCTTACTGGTGCGGGGCTCAGGCTTAACCTCATCGGGCCATTCCAACCTCAGTTTGTAAACAGCCCTGGTCACCACCTCCAAGAGCTCCTCATACTGGGGCGATGCAGATGCCTCATCAACGCTGTGCATCTCCTCACCCGCAGATGAAGAGAGCAACAGCGCTGCACCACCCTGAGCTCCAGAAGGATCTGCATTGCGTGCTTCATCGAGCTCTGGGTCTGCATCCGATCCCGCTGAGGAGGGCGGAGAGAGGGACTCGTCCGTCTCCGAATCCTCCATATCAGCGAGATCACGCTGCGATCCCCACGAGCGCTTTCTCCGCTCAGCCTCGGCACGAGCGGGTCCGGTGCCGCGAGGAGCAGCAGTGAAAGCTCCCTTGTTAAAAAGAGCTTCCCTGGATCTCAGCATCTTGAGAGCTGATGCCGCGTGCTCTTGACCCAAACAAGCCACACACAGATCGTGGGAATCACCCGGTGCAATAAACCGTGTGCAGGGGTGAGCGCACGACCTGTAGAGTGACTCGCTGTCGCCCCGACCTGACTTCTTTGCACTCTTCGGCATACCTTTTTCTTTTTAATTGTTTGGGAAATGCTACAACAGTCTTTCAGTAACACACACACTCGCAGCATGTTTTGCTGAATGGCAAATTACTAATGACAGGTGTTTCCCATGAGCTCATATGTTTCCCAGCCGGTGACTTCACCGTCTGTGACGCCTGCCATTCACTTGGTCTGATTTCACACACATTCAGAGCCGTAACGCAGAGGGCGTTCCCCATAGCGTCTGCTGGATGCGGCTCGAGTTCCTGAAGAGGAACTAGGAAGTACCTTCAATGTCTTACAAAGTTTTTATACTTTTGCCCCTTGTGAAGGTTATGCTGTGTGTTCATGTCTTATATATGTACCAATGGCTACACTTAATTTGACAGCTTCCTTTAAAAAATACCACAGAGTCTTGTTTTTAATGCATAAAATTTGGATATTTCAGCTTTTTTTTCAGACAGTGCCATTAAGTGACAGCTGTACAGCACATGGTTGAAGTGCTCATCTAATACAAGTCAGTCTCATATTTGGGTGAAAAATTCCTGCAATATCAGTGTATGATGCTCGATATATCTACTAATCTGACAGCATCTGTCTGCTTCCTAATCAAAAATAAGATCGGTTAAGATTAAGGATATCTTGGATAAGGGGGTGTTTATTTCACCAAAACCCAGCCTTCTGTTCCTCTGGGTTTGCAAACAGAAGGTGTGCCCAATGTATTAATATCAGGGCTGTTACTTGGTTTGAACCCTACAAGGACTGACAAGGATGTACAAGACCAATGCACTTAACTGCAAATATTAAGTTTATTGTATTTTCAATAAATAGAGTCATAAACCTATTCTTACTGGCTTGAATATTTTGACATTTCATGTAGTACATGTAGAACCGTCTATGTAATGGTGAAGTCTTTTTACGGTATATAATATTTATGCCAAAATTTTTAATATAAATCCTGGTGATACACTGCTTCATATACCAGATATAGGAAGTGAGATGAGGTCTATTGCAGCTTGGGATATTTGGTTTGTTTAATCATTGATTGAAAGCGTTAGTTCTTGTCACAGTTATTGAAACGTTTTGTTACACTTTATTTTAATAATCCACTGTCTGCTTAATAAGTTCTAACACTATTTTGATGGGTCCATAATATAGAGTACAACTTACTGACTATGAGAAACTTTGCATGCATATGCCAACTTATTCTACTAACCCTAAACCATAGTTACTTACTGTATAGTTAGTTGAATACCTAAAGTGAATTATCTAGATAAAGTGTAACCAAATGTTTCTCCAGTACAAATAAAAGTTTTTTTGCATTTGCAGAGTTGTCTTAGAATGCATACATATTTGCATTGTACTTCTCAATGTTAATAAATGGATGCAACAAGTGTTTACTAAGCAAATAATGTATATGATGCTGTTAAATTTTTGTGAGCCCCAAGGGGCATCAAAAAATGTAGATAATCTTCAGCCTTTGCAGAAGTGAAAGAATCCACCTCTGTAAACTCAGAAGATGACAGAAAGAGAGCAGAGACTTTGGGAGGGAAAAGATCACAGACAGTACGCAGAGAGGAGAGGATGCATAGAGTGGTGAATATACAGGAGACAGACCAAAAGGAGTCACACTGCTTGGGTAGAAACCTAGAGGATGATTCTTTGTGGCACCAGTCAAGGTTCAGAATTTCAATGTCCTATCAAATGCTCCACTGTGTCTGTAGTCTAGAGTGTATCCGACCTGTACCTATGTAGACCTTGTCCATTACATGCAATACCAAATCTATACAAATTTAGCTAGTGCAAACACATGGAATGACAAGAGGCTGCATTGAATAATAATTTTAAAAAAAAAATCTATATTTCACATTTTTACACCCCCGAAACAGCCTTTGCGACCTGCATACTAAATATGTTGTGTTTACCTTTGTGTCTGAAATGCTCTCAGTACATGCTCTGTTGTTCAAGATCCCAAGCTCGAGTATAAGATCAGTACCCTGGTGTTGTTTTCTACTGGGGGAGTTTCTGGCATTTTACAGGGTTTTGACTTGTACACGCTCTGCTATTCAACAAGTGAACGAGGCTCCATTAAATATTTGGCTTTCTGTTCAGAATCCTGTTGAGCTTGACGGAAAGTCATCTTCGTTTCCCACCAAGCTGCTTTTCCATCCCTGTGTGAACTAACTGAGAATGAAGTGCTCGTATGTAAATCCTCAAATCTACATGTGCACATTCTTTTTAATTTCACAGCTAGCTGAGTGGCCCTAATCGCATCCAGACATTTGGGTCCTTTGCTATTCAAATCTAATAGACGCTTTTGGAGATGCGGGACATTGTGCAGTTTAGTCTTTTTGCCTTGCCGCCTGTTGGAGGTCTCTTGTGTCAAAACCGTGGCAAAATAATTAAAACCACTCTTCAAAACAAAGACTACAGCAATATGGTTTTGAATATAAACCTAATTGCTTCGCTCTTTTGTGACCATGCCTCTACCATGCAGTGTAAATATCATTAAGAAGAATTGTGCTTTTTGCCCCTCTTTAATCCTTTTAATATAATTACAGATATTGAGTTTATATATTGTTCAATGGTCCAAAATAGAATTCATATTCCTTTTGCAGCTCTGGAAAGGTTTCTGATCAACTAAAAAGTGACACAGAAGCAATAAAAAGCAATTGTCTCTCAGGAGAGAGTCACAAGGTAAGCATGTGTTAGTTTCAATACTAAACTAAATGTTCTCTTCAAAAAACTGTACTTTAAATCTGAAAAACATGCTACTTTATGTCTGTGACTGGCTGGACAGTGCAATTTTAGGGCTTCTTTGCAGAGACATAATATTAATATTTTGAAAAATTTTATGGAGCTGACCATTGCCTGAAGGCAATGCAGCTGCCTCAGGGATTTAGTATATTAGAGCTGTTTTATGTTTGTACTTCAAAATAAAAATTTTTTTTAATATAAATTGTCTGTTGGAAGCCTCCGATTGAGCTATCAACATACTGTCATATTCCTGTCATGTTATTTAATTTCAGCACAAGATTAGCTTATTATTTTGTTAAAATAATATGTAAATATTAGCAACACTGTGTCTACTATTATCAATAAGACCTTAATTAATACAGCAACTGGTTAAATTTGTAAATAAAGCAATTGCATCCGAAGTATAATGATGGGGTGAACCTATATCATAGGTATTTTAAATACAGACAGTCCTACTGGGGGTTGTTTCTTATAATCATAGAAACATGATGTTATTTTTCCTTCAAATGTGAACTTACTGCCTTAAGCATTATTTGCCTTCCTTGGAAATAATTAAACTGACTAAATTTGCACTTGTAAAGGGTCCCCTTTTCTGCTCTCAGCTAGCATTGATTATGATCTAGATATTTTTTTACCTATTACATGTGTTTTACATGGCTTTATGGCCTCCCCCTGGAAAGAGAGTGCATCAAGGCAATAGCTTTATCATTTTTTCATCTGTTAAAAAGCAGCTAATGAAAATGCCATGCAGAGCCTTCCTAACAAATGTAAAGATTCACGAAGCAGGTGTTTCAAACCAATTATGTCTCACTGCTTTCAGCCCTGACTCTTCTATTTTTATTGGGTGAAGTGTTTAGTCCACTTAATCAGATATAAACAGTTGCAAAATAAACAGAAGTGAGCAAGACAAGAGGTTATATCCAAAGCTTCTTCTAAAGCAAGACTTTAGAATAGAGAAGGTAACTATAAACATTTTTTTAAACATTTGCATAAAAGTAGAATTTTGAGAACATGAATAGGCTTTACATTTATTGAAATGCATTGGAAAATGTAGTGACCTAATAACTAAACTCTCTTGACACTATTCCCTCTTTTCACCTTGCAGATATTTTCCACATCTCTTGTTTCTACAGACTTGTTCCCTCAAAACAATACAGACAGTAGTTTCAGTGGACCTTCAGAGTCTCAGCACGTTCCAGAGATGCCCAGGGCACTTATAGAACACTGTGCCACTAACAACCCTGCAGGAGATGCCAAAAGTCTGGGAAAGTCGCTTCAGACAAGTCTCGACATCCAGTGGGAGAAGCAGCACTCAGCCCCTCATAAATCAGCCACTGAAGCTCCGTCAGTGGACGTGACAGATAAGGAACTGGAAGGGGAGAAAACAGTGGTGAATGGAGAACTCTGGGATGCTAGGGTACTTCAGGAGTGTCATAACGGGACCTCTGGATTCCTGGATGTCAAGCCGCAGAATCTCTGGCATCCAGTCCTGGGCTCAGGAGGGAGCTTGTTAGCTGAGGAATCCCATAAACAGAGCAGGCACTCCACCACGGGAGGAGGGGCAGCCTTTGTCCCTAGCTTGACTCGCTTGGAGCACTTTTCACAGAGGCATAGCCCAGTTACCATGGGGGGCCAATTTAGCAAGCACTTTTTTTCCAGAACATCTGTTGAGAGCCAAGAAGCCAAAGCCCAGCCAGAGAGAAGTGGGTTCAGCTCTAGCCTAGGGAGCCTTGTAGGAAGAGTGTCCTGGATGCTGGCGGATGCAGGACGTGTGCTTACAAACTCCTTGAAGGAACGAAGTGGTGGTAGAGGAAGCGCTTTGTACAATCAAATGCGCTCGATGGTAAAGGATCTTCCCCTTGGACACCATATTCAATTTGAGTTGACTGTACGACCACAAGCTAACCCAACTCTGAAGACAAGCCAATTTCGCCGCAACCTGTCTCATGATGATATTTTATCATTAAGAGAACGTAGTGTAGCATTGTCTTCCATGCAAGATCTGTCAAGATCCGGTACAGGTGAATGGAAGAGCCCCTTGATGGCTTTGGAGGCAGTTCAGATGGGGTATTCAGGGTCCACCCAGAGAATTGAGGGGCTAAAGGTATGCTGCCAAAGACTTCACTCCATCCCTGAATCCTTGCTCCATCTCCAGAACCTTTCACCTCAACAGCTTCTCTCCTGCCTACATAGTGTCATCCCTGCCCCCTTGCTAATGGAAGAGCGAGTGTTTGCTCTATACTGGCTCGGTGTAGCCACCTGTTCTCAACCAGATTCACAACCTGCAGTTATCATAATTTTCCAGACTAAGCTTTTAGTGATCACTTTTGATCCTTTACCTGATTCTTCCAGCCCCAGACACTCTTTAAATGTTTACTATGAATTATCTTTTCAGCAACTGCAAGAGATCCACATAGGTTTTGCTGGACAGTCTGTCAGATTAACAGGCAACACGGAGAACAGTATACTTGTCTTGCACACCTGCAATGCAAGCTTAAATCAAGAACTGTCCAGAACCTTACTTGAGGTAATTTGCCCTTTTGACAACAATGCACTGGACCATCCATTGCTGTCAAATGACATGATCCGTTTGTCCCTAAACTGGGGCTCTCATGTTAAAGATTTGCTCCTAACCTCTGGTGGACGGCTTACATGCTCATTCCAGAAAACCCTTGCTAAGTTAGTCTTCCTGTTACATGGTAACATGCAGGGCGAATGTCCGGCACTTGCACAGGTGCAACTGCTCCTTTACACAACTGTCAGATTTCTCAGAAGTCTCAAGCTGCACACCAACCTTATTTTACCTGATTCACAAGTGCCATCCATAGACTCTGAACTTGTCCAGCTTGTCCTAACTGACACCCACCTGGGTCTCTTGCGGGAAAACGCTGTTTATTACCCACCTCCGCATTCAGTAGCTCTGGTGGCACGTGAGGCCCAGTTTAGGCTAATAGACCTGCGTAGGCGCTCTGATGTTCGTTGCGTGCTGGTCAGAGATGGATACGGCAGTATGTGTCTGGATGTTGTTTGGGCTCAGAAATCTGGTAGTACTGGAGGTCAGTCCCAACCTTCAGAGGTCTGCAGTGCTGATGAGGCAGCTGCCCAATCTCCTACCAACTCTGATTCAACTCCCCGGAATGAAGTGTGGAAATTAACTTTCAGTAGCTCCGCTGAGGCCACCTTCCTGATTAATAACTTGTCAAACATTTGATCAAGGACCTTCCAGCAAAATAATTAACATCCCAGTAAGGAGAATTCGACAAGAGACTACAAAAAAGGCTGAGTGCACTGAAAACATGACATGAGTCTAGGATTTGAGGAATAAAGACATTTTATTTTAGTTAATTTTTTACTTTTCCATTAAGTTTTGCATTGTGATCAGTTTTTCTGACACAGAGAAGAGTAAGTTATTTAAGGCAGTGCCAGTGATCAAGATCATACATTTATTAGGCTGGTTGAGATTGCATTGACATTTGATGATTTTTGTCTGGCAATATCAAACGGGCGGATCAATAATGATTATTTTCAGAATTACTGTATAATGCATCTATAAAAATGTATAAGTTTTATAACCACCACTCAACCCTAATTTACATGTTCATTCTCTTCAGTTCCAATTAAAGAAACTTAAGTATGAGATTGCTTCTAATTTACATTTGATGTGTTTAGCCCTGTGCATCACCAGCATGTTTTTACAGTGCAAATCAATTTTCTAAGATTGCACAATTTAAGTTTAAGCAATTTAAGTTTATCATTTTGGAACGATGCACCACACAAGCATAAATATGTACGGAAATTCCATAAAACGGCTTTCTCCCTCTCTTCAATATTCAAGCTCTTTCCTACCCGGTCTCATATTGCCTTGTAACACAAAAAATGCATGTTGCATGCCTGAAGCATCCAGCAGCTCTCAGTATTCATTTCTTGAACTCATCACGGTGTGAGGAGATGCAAGGGTCAAGGTGAGGTTTTTTTTTTTTCACTGCGTGGTCATTTAAGTTCTCAGTGCATCATGTTGCTAGCTAATAGCTCACAGTCCCTTTTGTTTCAAACCCTGCTGTGTAAAATATTAGTTATGGTTCTCTTGTGCCTCTTTTTTTGCCAGTCTTGTTCCATTGTAGACTTCATGCCACTGAAGAAGAGAAGCAAGAGGAAGAAATTGTTCCTCCTACCTTGTCTAAAATGTGTGCTGCTATAGTGTGTAGACAATTATGGGCGCTTGTACAGTGCAATCAGCTAGGGCTTTTCTTTGACAGAATGCCTGAGAAAGAGGGAGAGAGTTCCTTTTAATAAAAGTACATCTTGTGCTTTCTCAAAAATCAGTGCTTTTCAGCTTTTCAGACTTGAAATACTGCGAGTGAAAAGCCCATGTCCTAAAGAAAGACTTGCACAGAAAAAAACAAAACCCTTTTATGGCAGCCAGTATGTAATATCAACTATTGTGTCTTGTTTCTTTCATAACAATGTATATACATATGTAAATGTTTTATGCAGGCTTTAACCTGCATGGGTTGTCATCTACCTTGCTTCCCCATTCATGTTTACATTTACATGCACTCAAGTTATCTTCCCACTTCTTTTTATCCTTAAAGACATTTTTAAAGAACTAAATGTACTAAATGATTGAAAATTATGTGAACTCACATGAAATGAACACTCATCATATTAGTGGCCTAATTAAAGCTGTTTTATTTAACATGGAGCAGGACAAATTTAGAGACAGAAAAAAAGAACATACTGTTATAATCAAAATCACCGCCATAATTGATGACCTAAAGTGAAATATGCAGACAGAAAAAATAGCTGTTCTCCCTTTACTGAAAGACTGCTAACTCCAGTTCCAAAGATATGGTATATATAAAAATAAAAGCAGTGTAAGAACTTATGATTAGTTTGTGGCCTGTTTTGTAACACACAATAAGCAATTACCACCAGTTCCTTTAATTGCAAATATAACATCAGTGATCAAGTAAAAAAAAACGAGGAGTAATCAAGCCATTTAGCTCAAGAAGTGTGATTAAAGATTCATATTCAGCCATTTAGTTACAGTGATAATAATTATTGTTATCACTTCTATCTCACGTCTGCTGTCTGTTAAAACCAGAAGCATTCCTGGAGGATGTATGCATTGCACGCAGGCCTCTGGGAAATGTAGTTTTAAACTAAATAATGTTTACATACTTTAGCAAAGGAAAACCAGTTTCTCTTGGCTTATATCGAAATCCTCTGACAATTTTCTTTAAAAAGTTTGTTATGACTGGTGTTTTGTTCTCTTTCAGCTCTCATCACTATGACACTCATGTCATCCGCCAGACTGCTTCCGGTTTCTGCAGACATGACGGAAGCGTGTTTATTAAGTTTGAAATATTTCAATAGTTTATCGTACAAAAACACATGGAATCGCTACCGAAGAAGTTTCCAGAGCCAGTGAAAGACGTTTTATTAAATACACGCACGTCATTTCATGTCTTCCGAAGTGTAACGGCTCTCGTCCATTTAAATCCATTTAAAGGCTTAAAGACGTCTGGACAACTTTTATTTTAACTCTGATTGGATTCGCATGGATCAAGAAAGTCACATAACGTTACATCTAGGATGCTTCAAAGGTGAGTAAAAGACTAATTTTTGGGTGAACAATCTCTTAAATATTTGCTCAATTAGCACTAATTCATGGCTAATATTCTAGCAATATGCTAGCTAATAAGCATCTAGGTTTAGCTGTAAAATTACCATTAACGCTACATTTAAAACCCTTACAATTTTTTTTAATACAAAAATGTTAGGTTATTGTTTCAGCAAATGAAATCCAACTAAGGTTGCATCAAATTGAAGGCACTGAAACCATTCACTATGTTTAGACAAAAAACTCATCAATAAACTAATGAAATAAATTATTAATAAATTAAAACAGTATGCTTCTTTTGCTCGTGTTTTGTGCAGATAAAGAAAATGGATCTGTCAGTGTGATAAGCAGAAATGAGCTTTACTCTCGTTTTATTTTATTTCAAGTCATCACGTAACAAATAACAGAACCGGGGGCTGTGTGGTGCAGAGTAACGTTACCGTTATTCAACCAAACAGCGGCCCTAAAATTGGCTAGCTACCAAGATAACAATAGTCGCCACTCAATTGCTGTCGTGCTGACCTAACAATTGTACAGGCCAGAGGGCTCTGTGCCACTGTAGTCTCCTTATGGACACTTTATGAATGCTTTATCCATCACATTAGACTCAAGCCTGCTTGAAATATAACAAATAAAGTAAAGATGACAGCGCAAATCGAAAGGCGCCACTGGATCAGGTCAAGCGGACAAAAGGCAGGGAATGATGTGTGGGGCTTTTTCTGAGAAAGTGTGTGCGTACGAGAAGAGCTTCTCCTCTGGTCCAGCGAGACCTCTTATCTCGCCTTCGCAGGCCCTGCGAGGTGGGATGCGTCCTCTTTCATTAATATACTTCACACCTCCTCTGCTTTAATGGCTTCAGGAAGTGCCCAGTGCCTGATGGGAGAAAAGGTGGAGCCTCTTGGTGAGCTGACAGCTCCTGAGAAAATTTCTCATTTTAGCTACCTCGTCGCTCTCCTTTTCATTCTCTCTTTTTCCAAGAGAGCCATCAATCATGCATGCATGCCTTTGTTTGTAACCTTAGCTGCTTGATCCCAGAAGATCCATCAAGTTAGAGTACAGTACATTAAGTTAAACCGTAATGACATTGAAATATAGTGCTGCTTCTTCTAATAGGGTTTCTAAAAGGAAAGCCATATTTAGGTAGCAAAAATGTATATGTAAATCATTGTAGGAGCGAACATTAATATGCGTCATGAAAACACAATAACAGTAACCCAAATGCCAGTTTATAGGTTTGTATCTTACTTAACTATTACACAGTTTTGATTAGAAACATGATGTTTCTGTTTGGCCTTTTGGTGTCTTTAGTTCAATTTAACAATAATTTAATATTGCGGTTAATGCTGTTGTTTTGTATAGATGTTAATTGGTGGCATTTTCCATTTCCATTATTTTTGTTAGAAAAAAAAGTAAAAAAAAAAAAAACGATTTTATTTATTCTTTAAGCAAACACTTTTCTCGACTTAATGAGCATAAACTAGCCAACAGCAAATTTTTATTACATTTTTTTACTTTTTGTGTTGAAACAGAATAAATAAAAAAAACTGCATTTGTTCTTTCAGTTTTCATTGTTTTGTTGATATTGACAGGTTACACTTCAATGTAATAAAAAAAAAAAACTTTTTGCCATTTTGATTATTTTCTGTAAACTTTCTGTGTTGCAAAACACATAAAACATATTATTGAAAATGGCTTTTAAAGCATCGAAAAATAAATGAAAAAGCGATGCTGCTACGCAGGACCGATATTAAAAGCATAGTTCACTCTAAAAATTAAAATTCTGTCATCATTTGCTCACCCTCGTGTCATTCCAAACCCATTTTTTTTTCATCCGTGGAACACATAAGGAGATGAGGGATGTGAGGATGGTGATTGTGACTGTCAAGCTCCAAAAAGCACATAAAAGTACCATTAAAGTATCATTAATCCATACGACTCGTAAGCTATAATACCAGTTTTGGGTGAGAATTAAAACAAATTTTAAGTCGTTATTCACTGTAATGATGCACGTGCGAGCGCATTTTTACATAAGTGTATAGCGCAAGTGAGGGACTTCAACATCGCAAGAACAGAAGAAACTGTCCTTAAACTTCAATCTCGAATCTTTGACTTTGAAGATCACTGACTTTGAGAAATGAAGTAAACATGTTAGAAAACACTGGTCTTTGGTTAAGTTAATGTTGGTATGTGCACTCCTCGCTTTCTAGCTTTGAGAGTACTTTTCTAAGTTTTATAGTGTCTTTTCAGTGAGCTATCGCAGCAAAGCTCCAGTGATTTCCTGTCTTATAATTCATGTTAGCGAACTCACTGGTCTGTTATTTTAACCTCTGGATTCCTCTTCTCATTATTGAGACTCAATCTGTTGTAGTCAGGCTAGTCTTTGCATTGGCCACTCTGATGGAATTTGGCAAGTAAGGGAAGCCCCATAGGACACACACACACACACACACACACACACTTATTATGCCAGCCCTGAATGTCATCCGGCTCTTTGAGCTGCGGCTCATTTGTGAATGTCTGTCCTCTGGCCAAACGTATTTCTCTGCCCTTTAAAAAGATGATGTTGTCATCTGATGTCATTTTTTAAATTGGAACACTCTATCCCATATCAACCCCCCCTCCCCCTTTTTTCTGGACTCTGCACTAGTCACATTAGCATTTTGCAGAAAACCATAAGAGATTTTGCCACTTCGGCTTTGTGACAGATTTCTCAAGCTCAATTTTAACCGTTGCCCTGGGGGGCAGAGGCACAGTTTCCATCTGTTGATAGTGTAGCTGAAGCCAGCAGGTCGTTTAAGAAAACTTCCTATCCTGGCTGCCAGCTGCACTCCAAACTCTAGATACGGAGTGTACGTTTAAGGCCCTTGTGGTGTTGGGCTGTGATTTCACTCGCTGCATGAAAACGTGAGAATTACGGTTTCAGTAAATGCAAATGAAACCAGCACTGGGAATCAGATGAAATTACTTTTGGAGATGCTTGGAGGTTTGTTCTGCATGTCTTGTTAAAGCAGTAGCTTACTGTTTAAAAAAATGTGTCATTGAAAAAAAAAGACTCAAGAAAAATATATCTGATTTGAAAGCTACTGGACACCATTAATCTTCATTTTCAAGTATTGCACACGTCTAAACATCCCCTTTTGTATGTTCTGTGTATCCACAGAAAAAGAAAGTCATCAAGTTTTGCAAAGGCTAGAAGGTGAGTAAATGCTTCAATCCCTTTGAGAGTTCTCTGGCTGTGAAGTCCACTCAGGTAAATTTAAAAATGAAATCTTTAAAGCTCAGATCACACTGTGCGCAGGAGGGTCATTGATTCTAAGACACATCTTTTTAAGTGTCTGTGGTCATAATTTCAAACTGCCTATTGTGCCTCTGTAGCACTGATGAATCAGCGGGGGGGAATATAGCCTCCTGCTACAATGGAATACAGCAGAATAGCAAGCTTTCTTGTCAGTTTTGCAGTTTCTTAAAAGACTATACCCAGAAAGTAGATCTGTCTTGAGAGGCTGTAAGTTACAATTTATGGCAGCTTTCATCCTTTCAAGCATTCAAGTCTTTTAAAGAGTGAATTAGTAAAAACTTTACTGTATTCACGTGGGAGGCAGTTTTTAACAGATAGAAAATGAATATTTAATCCATCTATATATTCAGATGCTTTGTAGTGGTTTTAAAATGTTAATTTATTTAGTCTTGTTGTCTATTATAGCCTATATACTGGTAGACATGACATTGTCAAAATCTGTCAACCGGTAGAGATTGTCAGCCCTATCACAGTTACATGCTCACATAAGATCACGAAAACAGGTCATTTGCACACACCTTTAAGCATTGCTGTTTATTCACAAGTGAATTTAAGCCACTGAAATTCAATGGGAAAGAGAACTCATGCGACTATATGAGCATACTTTGTGAGAGAATGATTCTAATCGCTGTCAGAGAAGTGCTGTTCAGAGTTATTTATTTAAGCCTTTATTGATTAAATACACTTGTATGTGCCAACATTTTTGCCATTTTTGCAAGTATCCTCATGAACAGTACTTTAGGTTTTAAGTGGAAGAAAACAGCTGAGAAAGAAATATTGGATGACAGCAGGAATATTAGACTTCTGGCATTCTCAGAGCTGCCCAGAGCTCTTAAAGTGACAGCAGTCTAATATTTCTGCTGTCTGTAATTTGTGTTCATCAAACAACAAAAGAAAGAAAATCTTTCACTGCTCTTGACTAAATCACTTTTGTAACTTTAATAAGAAAAAAGTATTGATTTATTTCACACAGTGATATACAGTATATGCAGTGTTTTTGATGCAGTTGACTACCTCACACAATGTATGTAGCATTTATTTCTTTTTCTACTGTATTTCTTTGTCCTTTTACTTGTAATTAGTTTCTTATTCTTATCTAATATCTGACTGTTTACATGTCTTCTGTAAGCTTGAGTTTATATATTTATTTAAGCTAGTATTAGTTATTGTCTTGTTTTGTGATGACAAGGTACGGAAGCCTGTTTCTGAATAAAAAAATAAAAAAAAAGGTTATTTTTAATAATAATAATAATAATAAAGGTTATTATTAGTTTATATCTCACAATTCTGACTTATTTCAAATAAAGTCACAATAACCTTTTAATGTTTTATTCAGTGACTGAAACTGGCTTCCATAACTAGGCTGTGAAATTTCTATATGGTATAAAAAATGTATTTCATAAAGATCTTATCTGAAGCAAAAAATAACATGTAATAACAATTTTGGTCGTAAAAACAAACCCCTCATCTCAAAATATTAAAAATAATTTATTGTTATTTAAAGGATAAGTAGGAAGGACTGAACTGAAGCACATAATTCCTGCAATAATTCTATTAAACTAATTCTATTAAATAATTCCAATAGCTCCCCTCAATACCTCTCTCTTCCTCCCAATGTGTCCCTCCCTTTTTTTAAACGCACTCCCACATGTCTTTCACTGTCCATTATGATCCACACTTCTGTATGGTGTAGTGAATTTGAAATCATAAATACTGCTGTGTGTTTGCTCGGTGAAAATGAACTCTACCTAACTTCCGTTCCCTCCTCTCCCTCAGAGCATAGGCACACTCGTACTATTTACTCTGCCCTCAAGCACTCTCACAAACAAGACAAGGTTGTTTTCTGAAACCCACTATGCTTTCCTTTTTGTGGCCTCTGGGTTTGGAAGGACTCTCCATCAGAATGCTGATGTCAGAGAACTTTCTTTCTTCATCTCTTGGTCTCTCTCACTGTCATTTCTTTTTGACTATGGTCTGTTCCTGCAATGTCAAGTCATTAATCACATCGCAGAAGTTAAGTGTGACTGCAGGCAGCATGCCGTTATAAATTGCACAAGCAAAAGAAGCCGTAATTAGTTTGCAACAAACTTGATTCATAGGCCATGTTGTGTAACTTGTATTAGTTTTTACCACTTCTTTATTCAGATACATTTTTCTTCTGCACAGCTAATTCGCCTACTAGTGTTTTAAGCAAATAATGATGCTGGTACTAACAAGCAAAACACCTAATTGGCAAGTAAAATTGCATACAGGATAATCAAAACATGTCAAATACATTTTTTTATTTATTTGTTTTAATAAAATACCAAACAACCAGTTTGTTAAGTATACTACTGATAGTTAAAATCAGTATTTATTAGCACCTATTTATGTGAGGTTATAAAAGCAATTTGTTCCGAAATCAGACTACACATATTATCAAAAAGAAAATAATTCATAAGCATCATACAGTTATTTGTTTGTTGGAATTGCACTACACTGGTTGCACTGTCTGTTTCACCTTGTATATTTATTAAGTAGTTGTGTTGCTGTAATGTGCTGACATTCAATTTTTTGCAGAAAACTCACATTATTGCAGTGCAGTATAAACCTAAGTCTGGTTAGATGCCATTGAATTTAAAGTGTCATGAACTGGCTTTTCTTTAGTTTTCTTTCTTTATTTTTTTACTCTTCTCTGATGTCCATAATTTAGAAACATTTTCTGTCGTAATAACAGACAAAGCAATAGCAGCTTAAATCATGTAATAAAAACACTAATGGTGCAACATTACTGTCGGCTCCAATATGATCGACACAGCATAGTCTTTTAGTTTCAATCTTTCTGAATCAATTTCTGCATCAAACTGTGCCTTGTTTGTAAACTTGCATCCACAGTGATATCAGCAATAACCACCCAGCAAAACGAAATATTGCTTTACACACCTGGAGTGCTTCTCCAAAGTTCTCCGACAAATCATTTTCATAACACAAAGTCAACACCCTTTAATATTGAAAAATAAAAATATCTAATTTTGTAGATTTGGGATTTTCTTTGCACACCAGATCTCCTGTAAGGTCTTTTTTTTGCCATAGACCTCAGCACAGTTCAATTCCCTTTTGTTTTCCAATACAGCGCATGAACTTCAGTCTACAACCCGAGGCCAGCTATTGCTCCAGGACACACTTTCACTTTCCCAAGTGCACAAGCGCTTCTGTTTATTCCTGGCTGCTGAGATATTCCACACCACACGAAGTAGATTAATATGTCCTTTAAGATCCTCCATGCTTGTCTTTGCTGCTGGAGATTACCGTGTTTAATACGAAAGAGAAGTAGGCATGTTTGAATGATTGATGTATTGCCTGTCATTAGTGTTTAGTGAAGTGACAGCTCGTGCTGGAATATACTGTAACTGGCGTGCATCGGCAGATCATGTAATCTTACCCGTTGGATTTCAGAGATTTATATTCTGTTCTATAAGGCCAACAGAAGAGGAGACAAAAATACAGATGGGTCAAGTTCACGAGTATATATATATTCAGAGGATTTATATGGGTGATCATATATACAGTTACTGGAAAACTGATATTTCCTATATTTGTGCTAAGCTGAGTTTGTCAGCTGTAACACTAATCAGAGAGGATATGTGATGCCATGTGACTTCTCCTGATGGATTTGGCAACACCATGATTTCACCTGCGTCTGATAATGAAAATGAAGATTGTGCATTTTTCTGTTTTAATTATCGGGAGTTTCAAAACACTTGAACTGTAAGAGACAGCTCAGCTCCACAGAAGAACTTCTTCAGCCAAGAAACACATTTGATTAACCCAGATGAGAAATGGCCACTGCTGCACTCGACAGCTCTCCAGACGGCAGAATAACATTGCCAAGTTTACACAATAGACTGTAAGTTCCCAAGCTGTGTTCTCTGTTTAGATTATTAGTGATTGCTTTAATACTGTAAGGAAAAAGTTATCCTGAAATTTCATAAAAAAAGGTAGAAATTGCATGTTCAAATAATCTAGCCTGTAAAGTATATCTCTCTTTCTTTGTTCAGTCAGTCAACATGATCTTCTTTAATCACCGTGAATGTTCATTACAGTAGAAGCAAATGTTATTGATTACAGTCGGTAACAATTTAGCTTGGACGCATTTTACTAAGAAGAGTAGCAATAATCTTTGCAGAAATCATTGGCTGATTTGTGCAACAAAGCTGTGGACGCATAAGGATGATAAAAGAAACAGGCAGTGCATCAGTTATGCACCTAATATGCATCATTTGTCTTCATTCTCTTATATTAGTGCTAAAAACATTTTGTCTTTCATCAAGAAGTTACAAGAGATGTATAAAATTGTCCATTGAATTCTTTTTATTCAGACCAAAATCGCTTAAACATACACCATGATGTAACTTCTATTTCCCAGCCAGCAATAGGATATCCCTGGAGGACTTCAAAGCAGAATCATATGCAGCATTGGAAAAGGCACCTGTTGTGCTCTGGTCATTGGGCTTTCAATCAATACACTTTTCCCAACTGGAAGCATGGTTTTTCTGTAGCACCTTCTAAAGATGAAATCCCAAATGAACAGGAATTGGCAATAAATAGCCAACGGTTATGTACAGACTGAAAGCACTATATAAACTGAACTGTGCTCAGATACAGATACAACAGAAACGTGCTGCCTTTTCCAAAGCAATTTTTTTAGTTGGAAATTTTTACATGAACAGCCAGTCAAAATAACTTTGACATTTGAGTTGAACTCATGATGTTTCCCACACAACTATAGACTACTGTCTTTTTCTTGCTAATACACTCGTTTATTTACATAATACCAATTTTATGCATGAATATACTGTACAGAAAACAGTATTTATTTGACCAAAAATCTGAAATCGTCAATTTGTGAACGCTTACAATATGGTGAATGGTGATTCAAATTTAGCACAGGTAATGTTTATATGGTTTCCAATAAATGAAACGCTGGATTAAAATTTTTTTTTATATATAATTCTAATAAATACCTAGTAAATTGTTTAAACAATATTTATTTTTCAGCAGGCACCAGTATGCCTGAGCCAACGTACCCACATACTGCGCCCCTGTAGCGCCTCACTCGCTTGCAGTAATATGTTGCCTATTGAACAGCATTATATGAATACATTTACATAATAGAGGATGTCACCTTTTAAAGATAATTTAATTCACCCCACAAATTTAGTATATAGCTTAGTATAATATAGTATAGTAATTATATAGGAAATATATAGTATAATATAGTCATAAAATATACACTATATTGCCAATAGTGTTCACTCACCTGCCTTGACTCGCACTTTAAGTGACATCCCATTGCTGACCCATTGGGTTCAATATGACGTTTGCAGCAACTCTTCTTGGAAAGCTGTCCACAAGGTTTAGGAGTGCATTTATGAGAATTTTTGACCATTTTTCCAGAAGCCCATTTGTGAGGTCATACACTGACCAAAGGTGCTCTATCGGGTTGAGCTCAGGACTCTGTGCAGGCCAGTCAAGTTCATTCACACCAGACTCTGTCATCCATGTCTTTATGGACCTTGTTTTGTGCACTGGTGCACAGTCATGTTGGAAGAGGAAGGTGTCAGCTCCAAACTGTTCCCACACAGTTAGAAGCATGGAATTGTCAAAAATGTCTTGGTATGCTGAAGTAGTCAGAGTTACTTTTACTGGAACTAAGGGGCCAAGGCCAGCTCCTAAAAAAAACACCACACCATTATCCCCCCTCTACCACACTTAACACTGGACTTGTTGCATAGGTGGCATCCAGTTCCATGCTGGAATTCACTGAGCTCCTGAGAGTGACGCATTCTTACACAAATGTTTGTAAAACAGTCTGCATGCCTAGGCGCTATTTGGATGGGTGAGTGAATACTGTTGGCAATATAGTGTATAATGCCAATTGGAATAACTTGTAGTGTTGGATTAATATTGGGTTCAGCTGGGGTTAGCACCCTAAATGTAAATCTACAGTAAATATCTTTAAACATTTTGGCTTGAATAAGATTCTTCCCACATAGATATATACACACATAGGTCTCACTGTACATTAGGTGGCTTTAACTACTATGTCATATTATATTGTAAAACACATTCTTTTAGTCAACAAGACAACAAACTCCAGGCTCCAGTAGTGGGAAGAGTGGCATTTCTGATGACACGTAAAGGCCAAATTAATTTAGTCTTAAAAAACTACTGTCATTTGTTAATATTGTAAATATAGGGCCTACAGTTCTGACCTTGGACAATTTTTTTTTTTTTTAAGCTTCTGTTTAAAGCTTCTTTCTTTTTGTCCCTGCAACAACTTAAAAAAACACAATGAAACAAAGCAAAAAAAAAAACATTTTGAGTACAGATTTTACTAATGATAAGTGCCATCTGTGCTTTCCCTCTCTCGAAAAGCTCCAGCTGAACCCGTTTTAAAAGAACAGCATTCCCCATCCCTCAGGGCCAGACTCACCTCTTTGACCCTGTCAGGGTCACCTAATCTGAATCGGTGATGATCCACAATCTTTGCATAACTGTGTAATTGTCACTTCAGTTACCCAGAGTTCTCTCCACCTCTCTCTCCAGGTGCCAAGCTTCGTCTCTGAACTGTGTAAATTGAGCCAGTGAGTTCCCCAGGCGCCCTCCCTCTGGTGGAGACCTGCCACAGCGGTGGTGCAATTTGTCCAACCTGAATGCTCTCGGTGCCTCCGGGGACTCTAAGTGCTAAATGACCCGGCTGAACCCAATAGTAATCCAACACTAGAAGTTATTCCAATTGGGATTGCCTGCATTTAGAGCGTGTGTATCTCCATCTGAAGATAGTTTATGCTAATTCAAGGTGATCTGATTTTCCCCTTACTGCTTAGTAGAGCCATCTCTCTCGGTGCATCCCTGGAGAGGCCTGTAGTCACTCCTGCTCACTTATCTTCCTAACACAGACTATATTTCCTTTCAAAGGAAGTGTATTGTTGCAAATGGTGTGTATAAAATGTTTGGTGTGGTCATAGCGTAATATCATTTCTTACATGCCTTTAAACGTGCCCTTAATGTTCAGACATTAGAAGTTCTGCATTATTTCCTTATACAGAGATAAAATGATATGCACCAATGCGGTCAGATGGGGGCAGTAGCACACTGCAATTTTAATATCGCTATCTCTTTCTGTCTTTCTCTTATAAATGAAATGGTACCCTGCAGACATCTGGTTGCTTGAAAAGACAGCAAGTATAAATAAAAATAAAATAAAAAAAAAGGGTTGGGAGGATATATATGCTTTTTCATGTGTGTACAGTGGTTGTCAGCATTAATCCACTAAACGGTATTTTTATCTAGGCTGTTTTATTATAAAAGGAAGGCAGCCTTGTGATCTTTAACAGTCTTGTAAAAAGAGGAAGTGGTCCGGAGATGAGAGAAAACAAGCAGAGAAGTGGAACATGAACAAGAAAAACAGGAAGAAGACGGGAGGGTCTGTGACAGTGGGAGTGAGGAGCATTAATTAATATAGAGCCCAGTGTGAAGGGAATCGATTCCTCTCCTGACACACGCTCGGGTGGGCAGACTGGCGGCTGTGAGCTCTGGTGGAGAGAGAGAGTGGCAGGGGTGGAAGCATCCGTGCCAACAGCTTCACCTCCATTCTCATCACACTTCTAATTGTGCCACATGTCAACTGGTAAATGGCACATCAGACCAGTCCAAAACATAAAATTAGACTTCCGTCCTCATCCAATGCATTTAAATTAAGCATAAGTTAGGACGAGTTTGTGTTTATGTATTTGAGATAGAAAATATATTTCATGGAAAATGCAATGTTCCAACTTGTTTGAATTTAAATTCAATATATTGTAAAAAATATATTGAATGTTTAATCACTAATAATATATTTACCAAGAAAAGTATCATTAAGTATACAAAAATCAGTGTACTTGTTGGATAATTGTAAGTGTATCTTTTCAATACTCCTTGGGACTAAATTGGCCTGCTTTATAGTATATGAAAGTATAATTTTAAGTATAACAGTACTAAACGTACACTTAAACTGAAAAATAAATTTTTTAAGTGAACTTTACATCTTACGTTAAGTAAACTATGTTCCTGTTTAGGTATTGATTTGTACTGTATATATTTTGTTATATGAGTATCTGAACAGACAAAACTTGAAATGAAGAACAGAGAATCTGCTTGTAAGCAAAAATAATTTTTGTGGACAAGTTACATAAAAATGAAAAAAGTGTTGGATTGAAAAATTATTAACTGTACAATTCTATTTGATATTTACAGTAAATAAAAGGCTGCTTTTGTTAAAGTCTAGTCAAAATCTTGAGAAACCTTGAGTTAATATGCTGTGAAATTAATTATTTTACTTGTTACTTTATGATCATATCTGTTTTTTTATGTAATACGTTTGTTACAAGTAGGGGAGAGTGGGGACAGTTGCAACGTGTGGCAGTTGCAACATTGCTGATTTCTCCAATTAGGAATGAGCT
>JAUCMT010000024.1:12038724-12049437 GCA_032357475.1 Enteromius thamalakanensis | reverse complement strand
TCCATGTGCACAGTACAGTTCTAATCCGATTCACGATCAGATTAAGATAATTTGCGCATGAAAACGTGGCTAGTGATGACTGATTGTTGTCTCACATGTTTGGGTCTCAAGCACGCTGAGGTGGAGTTCATGGATGGATCATGTCCTCATTGCAAGCGCATATCCACGGCATCGCTGAGATCTTGGCTTTCTTTTGTTAGCAATGTCTGCTAATCCCTCTAGCTTGTAGGGTCCCAGTGACTCCTCGGCTACATCGGCTGGCAGCATGGCAGATCTGAGGGTTACAATCCAGAATCACCCACCGGGTAAATCCCAAAAGGCTCTGGATTCCTCAAAGTGGTGTCCCGTTGAGTTTCCGGTTGATGATGCCGGATGCTCCTCCAGAGGAGGATCGTTGCATGAGAAAAGGGGCTATTGACAGTCTCTGCTGAAGAGGAAGCTGAGCAGCCCTCCACAAAGTTCACTTTCTTTACGCACCCGTCTCCCAGGCCAGCCTCGTCAGTGACACTGTTGAGAATTTTGCCCAGCAGTTCTTGGCTGTACAGAAGTAAACCGAGATGATCAAGCACATCTTGCCCCAGCGTGATTCCACAGCACTGGGTGGCAGCTCCCACGGCAGCGGCTTCGAAATGTGCTCCACCACCCGCTAGCCCCGAAGGAGGCAACACCTTAGCAGGGGTTTAGAGCTAGCCGCTGCAGTGGGGCGCTGCCTGAGTCTTCCGAAGCAAAGCGGCCCTAGGACAGGCAGCTCAGAGATGAGGGAATTTGCTCTATAAGAGACATCAACATCAGCGCCCCATACCTTAGGGGCTCAATAAAAAGAGCAAATTTCCAGTTCACTGAGCTACACTTCAGATTGTGAGAGACACCACGCCTCCTCACTCTCGTATGAACATGGTTTAGCCACCACAGGAAGGGGACAATTTGGTGGGTGCTGCCCCCCGCAGCCCGCCTCGCATCCTGGACGCACTGCGCTTTGAACCTCTTCTGCACCTGGAGTGCTTTCTGGGCGTTGGTGCACAGCACCTCTTTTACAGACGTATGCAGAGCTGCTGGTTGGGCAACACCCTACACTTTTGCGTGGTTTTATAGCCTCCTCGTAGATCCCGTGTCCTCCCTTGTAACAATAGGTAAATCCGGGAGGACCGGGACAGTGTCGGCTTGCTTGTCCTCTGGGATCCGAGTGCTTTCCTCCAGTGTTTGGAGGAAACAGGCTCAGGCCGGGTTGTGACGCTTTCCATAGGGACCCCATGATGTCAGTCATTAACGTAATGTCACATAAAATAATGTCCCCCTTAAGGAGGGAACCGAGAGAACCTCCTGCTGAGGGGTCGTTACGATCGTCTCTTCAGCAAGAACCTGAATGGTGAGGCGTGCCGCAGCACGTCCTGATTTTGCTGAGTTAGGCGTGTTTCTGGGTCAACATATTTTGTTGACCCTGGAACAACATTTTATAACAAAATTTTGGTTTTGACCATATCTCTACACCTAAACCTAACCCTACCCTTGAGTAATGCCTAAAATCAGAGGAACCGATAGATGACTGACACTGATGTACAAGCATCAAACACTGATTGTAAGCCTAAACTTCACAAAAACTATAAACTAGTTCTTCAAATCTGATTGGCTAATCACAATGTTGTTCCAGGGTCAACACAGATGTTGACCCTGGGACACGCCTAACTCAGCAAAATCAGTTTTGCGAGGCGGGCGCCACCATCTTAAAAACCTGTATGCACTGGGAGTGGCTGGCGCATTCTAACCAGCCAATACCGATTGGCTTGTTCTCAAAGATCAGAGCGCATTGGTCTCCCAGGTGAGACGCCATGATGTCATTGATTGACAGTGATTGAAGTTACGTCTCTGTTTCCATCTTCAGGGAACGAGGGTTACATACGTAACCAGGACATTTTGTGCAACACAGATTCTCCGTGCCTTACTGCACATTTTGCTGCAGTTTCATAGAGAAATGTCCAGTAGCATTAAAGCACAGCTTCAATTCGTGAACCCTGGCACATTTTTGTTTGTTGTACATAGGTACATTGTGCAAAAATTTATTAAATTGAAATTTTGTGATAAAAGGTGTCTAAGTTTTGCTACCTCTAGTGTTCATTTCTTTGGGAAACTGCAGTGATATGTACTTATTGGTACGTACAGTGTTTCATTTCTCACTACAAAATGTAACCAAGGTGCGTTTATGCCATGAGAACAGGCAGGATTTTGCACCTTTCCATCTGTCTCAATTTCTCTCTAGCAAGTCACCATAAAAAGTCCACTGGCCTTGTGTATCCATCTATATCCTGGAATTTCAGTGTCCTCTTGCTAAGGAGAAAAGCAAAGTGACAAAAATAATTTACTGTGTGTAATAATTTATAGTAACAGCACTGGGGACAAGTTATCAGCAAAGTAATTACCGCAAACCACAGAGAGAACCTTGTGCAATGGGCTTCATGTGTCTCTCTGGCTGCCGATGATGGAGGTCAGTCTGTGTCTGCTGAGAGATATTGATAAGGTACAGCAAACACAGACTGTGACATTCATTTAAGGGCTTTGTCTTCACTGTATAGTGGAGAGCAGATAGTGCTATAAAACATGTAAGAGTTAGTTAGAGAAACTATCAGTTAAACCAGTTAGAAATGAGCTATGGAATTTGTGGAAAAAGTGAACAGATAGGAACAGGAATATTATTACTGATAAAGAGATACTAGGGAAAGTCTCACAAATCCATTTAGAAACAAAGATGTTTTCCTTGTTGGCAGGTTGTCTAGTAATATCCATCCCTGCCGTAACCCTCCACAGGTTGCTGGATCTCTTTGAAGATGAACTCTGTGGCTCTCGTAAGCCTTGACAGCACTCTGCACCTCTTAAAGAGAGGTCAGGACAAGCAGGAGCACAGCAGCATCTTCCTCTCGTCTCTGGAGATCACAATACTTCTTACAGAAGTCTAGGGAAAGGTTCAGTGACACAATATCTGTGCAAATCACAGCTGGGAGATTTAATTTGAGACATGAAAAAGTGTGGTCTGGCATTTTGGGATAGGGTTGTAGCACAATAACAAAATGGTTTTGATTTGAATACTTTCTTTAACTAGGGACCTTGCATAAGGACATTAGTTAAAGGTGTGCAATTATCAACTTAGGGAATTCATTTTGCCATCTATGATCATGACCCTCAGTGGCACAGTATTTTAATTAATCTTACCTGGGATTTGAATTCCTCAGTACATGCTACACCTATTTTAAGAAAGTAAATTTGCAGTGATCCTAGCTGACATATTCCTGCTATTCATTTTAAAATCTTCATCAAATTAATTAAAATCTTAGATGGGATTTTCCCCATGTTTCTCCTGGACTCTTAATTGGAAAATATATCTTGCATACAGTATTTACATATATTAATATTTGCGTCTGAATGCCACAGAGAAACAGTGCATTAATTGCAAATTAAAGACATTGAGGTCAAACCTACAATATTTTACAGCTATAAACATTGTGTAAATGTTATAAATTAAATGTTAATATTCCAATTGTCCATTAAACAAATCTGACAGGAGAGTACTTCAATGTTGGTGGAATTCATATTAAAATTGGTGGCATCTTTTTATGATTAAAGCATGGTCTCATAAAAGTGCATATAAATAGTACAGGATTAATACACAAAAATTAACTTTGGTGTATATATGCAGCAAACATATGTTTGCAGAGTTTTGTGCATGATATGAAATTTCCCGAAACTCGTAGCATTGCTTAGCACATACACTCTAAAGTTAATGTTTGCGTATCAATACCACAAGCTCATTTTTATTTGACATACTATTTATACGCGCTTTCATGAGATCCTGAAGTTAAAACAAATTCCTTCTGATGTTCATTCATGTTTATTTTGTGGATTAAGTTATTATGCAAAGCTGTGCTGTTCATGTGCTGCTTGAAATAAGGTGCTATAGTGATCTGTCACAACACATTATACAGCAGGGCTACAATATAGTATTTATTGTTTGAATTTCTTAAAAAAAAAAAGAGAACATTTCAGTGTGTGAGAACACAATGTTGGAGTAGCATGGCTTGTGAGACAAGGGAGGTAAGATTTCTGTGTCTTTTTTTCATTGTAATGAATTAATATATATCCAAAGTTTTCAATCGCAAAAATTATTTTATCCAACAAGTGCTTGAGAGAATGCTGCAGGCACATGGAATTATTATAGAAAAATCCCTGGCATATGAATAGCTTACAAGCATGTGAAAATGTACTGATAATAATTCTGCAAATACAAATTACCTTCTGGATATAGTGCAACCATAAAACACACAGACATCATGCCCAGGGAAACAACTTTATAACTTTATTCATAGTTGTTTAATAGCAAAGCAAACATCAAAGGATGAAGGCAGAATTTCATCTGATATACAGTATGGCACCACTTAAAGGAGTAAATCAACCTTTGAATACATTTTTTAAACATTATCAACCAAGAAAATCATATGCAAGATAAACAACCAAATCAAAAACCAAACAAAAGGACATAAAATCATTGTGTGTGTTTAAAGAAAGAAATGCATCATCACTCATCATCTGCAGTAGCATTTAATTTAATTCATTCAAAGTCACACACTTGCTATTTGCCTTTTATTTTAACCATCACCAGTTTGTGATTATGTACTACTTATTTCATGAAATAAGGCATATTTTTTTTTTATAGAGATGCTGAGACAATCTAGTAAAAATATTGAGAGCTTGCAACTAAGATCTGTTTATGCACATGAAAGGGAGGGAGACCAAGAGAGGGACTGTAAATAAAACATTTGAAACAATGCTGGCATGCATCTAGATACACTTGAGGGAATTAATTTCTTAGCGCACTCGTCAAAAACGGCCACGTCAGTCTGACACAACAGGTTTTCCTTATTTTTATTTTTTTTTTAACAGGCATTCGCAGCAGTCAGAGCAGCTTTGAAGATGAAACATGATCAGTGCTCGTTGGAGAGATTAAAGGGGGGCTCTGCGAGCGTGACGTGTCATTTCAAAGCAGAGGAACGCACAAACGCCTCTGTTATATAGCGTGCAGAAGGGAGGAATGCCACCACTCAATAGGAGGTCAGAATCAAGCGATGCTCTCCTCGTTTGACCTGACTTGGTTCTGAAGCTCAAACACAAAGCAAAAACCTCTTTAAAGTGACAGTATATATACGCACATTCACTCACGCACAAACAGACATTTATAGCCATTTTAGTGTTTTTCACCTGAAAGAAATCTTTATCGGTGGACAGGCCTGTGGAATCCAATCATATTTGGTCTGAAACTTGCATTGCGTGTGCTATGCAGGATTGAAAATTTAGCCTTGGCTTTACTCTTTGTCAGAAGTATTACAAATCAGCGCGTAACTAAAAGCGACAGAATGATGTTTTGAGCAATCTAGCTAATTTAAACCAGCACCAAGATGCTATAATACTGAGAAAGAAAAATGCTAAAAACTATTGATCAAGCAGCATGTCAGTGAGGTATAGCAGTCCTCCTCCAGCTCCACAATCCCTGCACTCTCTCTCTGATATGTGTTAAACTCTCATTTGATCCTTTTTATATAGCTATATATCTGATTTATTATCAATATGAGGAAGCGGAAAGGAAATACATGTTGAATAGAAGGAAAGACGGTGAATGAAGTGGGGGGGTCAACTCTTTTCCCAGTGTTTGTGGGCGACTCCCTGGCGTGGGACAAAATTGGTGTGATGTTTGCCTTCACACAGTTTGCCGGCACTCGTTCCTATGAGGCTGATTGTCGTCTCATTCCTGTGATTTTTTATCGCCTTGGCCGTCTTGAAGAAAACAAACATGGAAGCAGAATTAAGTATACATGTTAGCAAACAAACGGTTAAACCTACTGCACAAGGCTGACAGCTTGATGTCAACGTGAAAGCAACAATGAGCCTAACAATAACCCGTGAACACGTTCACTTTTGTGTATATCATGTACGTCAACCTGTTGTTGGGAACTTCCAAAACCAAAATATGCACCTTTCATTACCCACTTTAAATAAATTACTTTAAACGAAACTCTACCTGTATACCTGTGTTTGTACAGATGCACCCGTAAAGATGATGTACTAAATTACTTCCTGTCAAACGCAAAGGGAATGAATATAAATGGCATGCTGGGAGTTTGTATGTGCGGCCCTAAGAGGGAAGCTGACCCCGGGGTTCCCGGAATGACAGCGCAGCAAAACTCTTATCACACATGATTTATCAGCTTTCTCGCACTGCGTCATCTCTGCGCTCCGATCACACACGCTTTGTGTTTGATTTATTAATGTCCGTGAGGTGGGCATGCAGGTAATTCATCAAACTCAATTTAAGGAGGCATGCCAACACGTTTACTCTGAAAAATCAGGGTCACTCTGCAGTTCCAGATCAGCAGAGAGGAAGTGAATGAGAGAGAAAGGAAGTGAAGGAATTGCGGGTAAAGCATGAAAAGCAGAAAAAGTCGGGAGCTTTTAGCTGCATGAGAAGGACAATGAGAGAGATGGGGATATTTAAAGAGGATTAGTATGTGTTTCACTGTTTTATTCACAGCTTTTATTGATTTTACCTTCAGAATTTGGTCTGGTGTCTGGTGGAGTTGCTTCGGGCTCTTGTGAGCTCTTATCCTGGGCTTTCACATCTTCTAGATAAGGAAAGAGACAGAGAAAACAAGGGAAGAAGGCAATGAATGACTCAAGATCACAGCTGAGCAGAGGAATTAAAAGTTAGATGCCAGTGGGTGACATCTCATTGGCTACTGGGTTTCTCAGCTGAAATAAATGCAGAAGATGCTAAAGGCTATGCCTGAGGCAACAGAGGCTTCAAGAAAAGAACATGAGACTGCAGAGTTCAGGGTGACTAGATACACCTGTGCATGCATCTGAACGCACTCTTCTTTTTACTTTCTTCTGTGTAAATAATAAAGCAGGCATTTGAGTTTACTTGAGCAAATGCAACATTTACGATCCTGTTCCCTTCTGTTTTCCCTGTCATTTCTTGTGTCTTATAAATAGAAAAAAAGTGGCAAAAGGTCTGCAACCTGAAAATTCTAATTTAAAAATGCATCCAGACACGCTCTTCCTTCTTCTCTATAAATAATAAAATATGCATTTGAATTGGAGTCGTGACCTAGTGCTTCACGCACATGCTCAAAAATGACTGGGTGACGAGAGATCCAGTCTGATCCTGTTGCTGTAAATTTTATATAAATAAAATAGCTAAAAGCTAATTTGCATTGGGAAATGTGCACACACACTCTGCTTTCTTCTGTATGAAATATGTAATAATAAGCCATGAATTTGAATTTAAACCATGAAATGATCAAAAGGCCAAAAATAGTTTTGTTTTTACCTTTAGTGCTGTTGCTGGTGTTGCTCTCCTTGGCTGTTGTAACACTTTTATCAGCATCTAAATAAACAAAAGTCATTTATTAAGTGTGGAAAGTTCTATGGGTCTTTTATTTCTTTTCATTTTATTACAATTATATTGGCTTCACATGCTGGATTTCTCATTATCATCTTCAAGAATAAAAGCAACTACATTCTTTAATCCCCAGAACTTTATTTATCTGATATGAAAGTTTATATTTGAAATCACAAAATTGAATAGGTGTGGGGAAAAAAACTGCTAATTTATTTTTGTCTCAGAATTAAAATGTTATATATTTGACTTTTTCTCTAGTTTGCATATTAAAATGTATTTTTTTTCCCTTTCAGCTGACATTTAAAAAAAATGGAAAAAATACAAAAGGTAATTCTGACTATCTGCAATTCCCACTTTTCCACTCTCAGAATTGCATCATATATTTAGCAATTCTGTCTTTTGCAGTTACAATTCTAATTACTTTTCCCTCCGTTTTTTATTCCGTGGCAGAAATAAGCTTCCATAAACTATAAATATATTGCACAACTTACAAAGAACTCAATTAAAACAGGCACAGTCCCTGTGGAGTAACATTTCAGGGCTTGAACTCGCAACTTTTCCAGTCTGTAACCACTGCATCACATCATTTTAAGTGTAGTATATTTAGACATCAACTTCAATAAGAGATTACTTTATAGCAAGTGGTTCTTTGGTATGAGACCAACGCATAATATTTAAACAAAATAAAATATGGTCCAAAAGCCTCTCGCCTTCAAGAGGAACAAAACAAATGCAGACGAAAGGGGAAGCATAGAAAATTAATTAGAAACTGCCTTGAGTCTATATCAGTGTGAGCCTCTTTCTCAAATCGTCTATAACTTTCTCTCTTCAATCTCTCCGCCTAAATACCAAAGCAAACCACAGCATGAAATAATCTCCTTCCTGCGGCACATCCACGGATGATGCAAGCGCACCCAATTCTCTGCTGTAGATTGTGTTCGTACTCAAACCATAGCGTTTGTCTGTAGAATAATGATATTTACTTTCATGAGAATCTTACAAACATCATCTAAACACACTGGAACAACTTAAACGTACAATACGGTGTAAAAACATGGCATATGTTTTCTCTGTGATGCTACATGCTTTCATGCTTGTTTCATCACAAGCTCTGAAGCTTCGCTTTCAGCCGGAGAGACAATTCTTCGGGTTACGGTGGCAACGTTTCAACAACTACAGACGGTGGCTTTAATGCAACCTTTCAGAACGAGAGCTACCCAGACGCTTCGCTCTCCCTGGTGGCCAGCCCTCAAATTCTACTGATTTAACGGCGCAAAGCTGCAAGTGATGGATTTGTTTCCAACGTGAGAAAAAGAGCTCTTTTATTGGAGAAATAGAGCAGTGGCGGAGTGCTTGGATGAGGAAAGGTGAGAAAGAGCAAGGGCAACCGTCGCCACCATGATTTCATTTCATTCTTGTCTCGCGGCACCGTAGAGGGAGAAATTGAAACCGAGTGCGATACTATTCAACAACGCTGTTTCCATTACCGCCCACTTCTGGAAGCAAGTCCCCTCTCTGTCCCTCGCTTGGTGTTTTATCCATATTCCAGCACAATTGGGGAGTTGGAGGAATTGCTGGAGTAAACAAAGAATCAAAATAGACTTTTCTGTCGGTAAAATATCTAAAAAAAAATCTTCAAACAACAAACTTTTTACTAGAGAAGAAAAACAGCATTCAAGATGAGATCAGAGCTGCGTTTAAAGTCAATGGACAGGCACCAAAATGAGAAAGTTAAGGCTGTCGCTCGAGTGAACCTGCAAGCTCAATTGAGACTTGGCTTCCTCCTGATGCTCCGTCTGTCTCTCTTTCCATGTAATAATGACAGGGCTGAGAGGGAGCCCTGCCACTTTGGGCTCCTAATAAGCAGCACTGATCAAAACACAACAAACCAGCCTTTAAAAAAAAACAAGATGCTGGAATTTCAATCAATGCCCGCACTCGTATCCAACTGCTGCCCTGTACGTCAGGAGATGCTGCAGAAATTTGCAGGCTCTCTAATTTAGCTTTACAGCCGACAACAGTATGAGTTCTGTCTTTTGGGAAGAGAGTCTGACGTGCCGTGAAACAAATAAAGTAGCCAGAAGCTGTCAAGCAGGAAAAAGTGTAAAAATGTGACATGGAGGATAGCTGGGCGCTTGAGTCTATTTCTCGAAAAATGTGAGTGAAAACAACTGAATTTCATTTTTCTACCCAGAAGCCAATAGACTGATGTGAGGCTTCTGATGCAATCTGACGTTAAGGTTATAGTATCGTGCCATTATGATTTAAAATCCTCACAAATAATGATGAATTGGGTTTTAAACAACAGACCAAGTCTAACTCAAACCATGCGTTTTGGTTTTTTATCCTGATTTACCTGACAGCAGTCCATTGGACATTCAATTCTCTTTATCACAGGGGCTGAGCGAGCTCAAGATAGTCTTCGATAAATTGTTGCATTTTCTTTGCTTCATATGCTTCCCTTGAAATTAACTGCACTTAGGCGTAATGAAAGTTTGATGGTCTCGTCGTGTGGGTGGTATCTTTACAGTCAGTGCCAGGCAACTCACAAAGCATGGAAGACGAAACAAGTGAGCGAGGAAGATAGAGAAAGGGAGGGAAGTGTGGTGGTGGGGTGTGGATTGGGGCAGACGTAAGTCATATTCATATTCAGACAAGCAGAAAATTAGATCCTCCACCAACCATTCGCTTTAGAGATAGTGAGGGGTTGTGGGTCTATTGTTAGGCAGTATAAATTGTCTGCGTCGCACAAATAATGACCGGTCTTGTCAGGCGAGCATCAACATCATTCCTTGTCCCCTCCAAATCCAACTATGAAGTTACAGACAAAGGCCTAAGTTTATGTGTTAAGTTAAGTTTAAAGTTAAGTTTAAACACATACCTTGTTTATGTGTAGTCAACGTGAAGTAATCTTCAGGTTACGATATGTGCTGGTTGAAAGATTTGGGCAATGCCTTCAAAAATTTTATTGGTACCTTGTTTATGTGTTATTCAGAACTGTACTGAGGATTTTTTTAAAATTCCCAAATGTTATTTTTATTTGAAGTGGATATATAGATATCATTTTAAATTAAGAAAATATATTTAAAATACATTTAAATAATGACTACTCATATAAATAATATATAAATTGATAAATGTCAATTTGACACCCCTGGTTTTTGCCAACCTTCCCTTATATATAATACTGTGTGTATACATATATATATATATACACTATATTACCAAAAGTATTCGCTCACCTGCCTTTACTCATTCTATGAACTGAAGTGCCA
>JAUCMT010000024.1:12006946-12019788 GCA_032357475.1 Enteromius thamalakanensis | reverse complement strand
CTATTTGATAATGTTCAGTGCTTTGCTACAATCTGTATTGTTAAAAGCGCTATAGAAATAAAAGTGACTTGACTTGATTAAGTTTAGTCATTATGAATTAATTTCATATAACAGCTCCTCAGCTACCCTTTGATCAGTGTTGTTACAGTTATCAAGTCACACATGCCAGAAAACTTTCCACATCTGATTAAAAGTGAATTTAAATAAATTTGACTTTTTTAACTATCTATACATCATTACCGGCCTTATCAGTGAGAGGAATAATCAGCTCCACAATATAAAAACCTTAGGCAATGTGGTAGAAGTGTGATAGATACAATGTTGGAGCCAGTATTAAGATGTACAATTATCAGATTACACCAGTCATGCTAATTATTCTATATAGATATTTAGATGATCAACTTTTAAGTAAGTGTTTACACTTGCTGAATAAAAAAAGGAGCTACTAACAGACTTACTTAAAATGATCTCCTGCTATTACGTTGGGTCAAATATACACATCATGTTTAACATTGTTTTATCTGTGTCTTTTTTTAACTCCTGTTAATCTAAGCTCGTATTTTATGTAATCTGTATGAATTTACCTGTTCCTTCTACATCCTGCTGGGAAAAACAGTGTGTGAATGATGTGTAAATCTCACCTGCAACTTGTGGGTCTTCTCCCTTGCCTTCTTTCTTCCCGGTATCCCTTTCGCTCTCCTGTTCGACTTTCTTCTTTGCAGTTGGACTCGACTCCACTTAAACCCAAAGAGACACACATGAATAACATGCATCTGGGAGATATATGCAAAAATGTCAATACTACTTAAAAAGAAAACGATTCAAAACGAAAGAAATGCAATATCACAGATTATTGAGGTCTCTATGTATCATGGGTTTACTAACAAACTCAGTATGCCCTTTTAGTTGAACACATACTGTCAAAAGCAGAATGATCATGTTTATTTGCTGGATTTCTGCTATTAGCATTCTATACGTCACGCTAGTTTAGGAGTATCAGATTTGATTGACATCTTTACAGTGAGAAACCAAGTAAATGTAGAAGCTGAATGCAAATTTTCAGTCCTTCACTTTCTCTCTCTCATTGAAGGAATTGCTGTAGGCGTTTAATTGATCAGGGACGGCTGGAAAAACTTGCAGCATCTGGGAGACGGAGACCCTTTCTCTGGTACTCGACTGGATGCAGCAGATGTTCTTCTGTGTGTGTGTGTTCTGGATTTGTATGTATGGCACTGATCATGGCTTAAGCCTCTGATTAGTCATATCCTTTCAGGAGCACTCTGGGTATGAACATGCGAATACAAGTCTGTGTTTGAGTTACTTAAGCAATGAGAATTAAGGCTTGTATAAGAGCTGCTGTCTTACAGGTGGATCCTGTGGGGAATCAAACCAGTTTGGCTAGCTAGTTGACATTTGGGGAACTTGTTGAAACTGATAAAGATTCAATTTATTTGAAGTTGATTAAGACCTTGCCAGAATTTACATTGCTCAGCCTTCAGTGAATTTTAAATTTCGTTTTAGTAGGCTGTAGTTGGATTTCAGCAGGCAGGACTGCATTAAGTAGGATTGATGGAGAAACATGTAAAATGTGAAAAATGTGCTTGTTGTTATAAATGGTGCATCTTCCTGTGTCCTGTGGACACGGTTTCCATTTTCATTTAACAAATAGAGTGCGAGAGCCAAAAACACTCTGCATTCAGTCCATTTAACACAAAAGCAATAAGCAGCGAGAGAGAGACTGTTACAGTGATTTTACCACCATGAAAAGTGTTCTAAGGCACCAATGTGAAATCATTCAAAAAATTATTAAACTTAGTAAAATGATGATAATTTCAGCAAAGGCTATTCTGACAATCGGTCTGCAAGAATAAAAACTTTACTGTTTATTTTGTTTTATTCTTATAAAAATCAGTTTGTAAACCAATAAAAGAGAATGCTTTTTATGAATCAGAAGATTGTATTAGGTCTGTAAGATACTGTCATATTTTTGATTCTTATGTTACTAAGGCTGGAATAAGAGTAATATTCTGAAATATTATTACAATTGAAAACAAAACATGAGAAAAAACATTAATTTAAATTTATTCCTGTGATGCACAGCTGCATTTTCAGCATCATTACTCCAGTTACATGATCTTTCGAAATAATTTTTACAGTTTTTTGTTGCTGAAAATACTTTTCAAATTAGGAATTCTGAAAACAATTGTGCTGTTAATTTTTTTTGAGGAAACCAAAATACTTGTTTTTAGCTTAATTTGATCAATAGAAAGTTGTGCTACTTAATATTGTTCTAGTTTATATAACGGTTAAAATTCATTTTCTACCACATTTGAGAAATACATAAGTAAAAAGTTAAAATCTTACAGATGGCAAAAAAACAACAACTTTTGAACAGTAATTACAAATAAAACCAAAAACAAATAAATAAAACCAATAATATTACACTAAATTCTTTATTTACATTGTCAACTTAAAAACAAAAGACAAAAAAAAAACAACAAAAAAAAAAACAGATTACTGTTCAAGGCTCCATGGACTAAGCGTTTCTAACACTTTATACTCAGATATACAACTAATTTGATGTTTGAGCTAAATCACGATACTCACTAAAAATGGCTAAACGAAAGGAGTGTGCAATAAGATTTAATAACTGTATATATTGTGAGATGAAATATTGGTGGACCAGCTCTCAGATTAACTTGATGAGTTCTAAATGATGGTTTTAATGGAGAGGAAATAGGCGACCCATTGCTTAAGACCGAGCGGTATTAAGCCGCCACTTTAGGATGAACTGGAGCAGCTGTTTCAGCCTAATGCCTTTAATTTGTGTTTGGGTCTCTTTCCCTCCCTATTTCATCCCTCTCTCTTTTAAAGGGATGGCGAGTCAGAGTATCCATCTGTGCAGTTCCAGCTAACACCTGTGTCTGCTCTGGAGTGGGATACAAGGCCGCAAAAGACATCAATTTTGCCCTCGCCCACACACACATACACACTCCATCATATGAAAGACACAAAACAGGATTTAATGCACACGTGTCCACCCTGACTCCATCTGCGTGGAAAGCGTTTGAAGTCGCAGTTCAGAGGGACACAGACATCGGTTCACATAATCAATGGAGGAGTGGGAAGTGTGTGGGGTAGTTTTGGCTGTTTGTGCGAGGCTCATATCGCACCACCTGGGCGATATGGAGCCCTGGAGGCCTCCGTCCTTCACTAACAGATACCCAGACTCATGCAGCGTTCTGCAGGAAAGTAAGACTTATATCACCCACACACACACACACTTGTAACAGGCACCCTAATAACCAGCCGCCCGAGGACTCTCAATCTCACTGCATCCCAAGAGGAGCACAGATTGCTCACTTTATTGCTAATTTTTTAGGTAAATGTATTTCTAGGGTATGGGAAAGCTGGTTTCAAATATTTAACCCAATATTAAAATAATATTTACCTCATTTTAAAAATACAGGTGGTAACGAAACTTGTGGGTAGGACTGCGCAATGCATGTGCTTACTGAAATATTCTACATATTGTGAAAAAAATAATAAAAATATAATTTAAAACATTAAAACAATGAACAATACAATAATTACACTATTTATTAATGTTAATAAAAAGTATATAAAAAATAAACGTTAAAAAATACAGTTCTTCATTGTTTATTCATGTTAGTTCACATTAATTTATGTTAACAAATTCAGCTTTTAATAATGCATTAGTAAATGTTGAAATTAGCATTAACTAAGATTAGACACTGAGAATTATTGTTTATTCTTACTTCATGTTAACTAATGAACCTTACCGTAGTGTTACCGCAAAAACAGGTATCTTTTTGTTATTGCATTAGTTAGCTGTTAGTTATTTTTTAACCTAGTCAAAATAACCCAACAACATTTAGACTGATATTAACTGGAATTCACAATGAGAAAACAAGATTTTTGAGAACTTATTTGTCCACCGATTCAGAAATTAGAATGATCTCTGAACAATCATAAGACTGAAACAATGGCTGCTAAAAATGTAATTTTGCCATCACAGTATTACTTTTAAAAGTATATTGAAACATACAAATAATTTACATTATGACAATATTTACTGTATTTTCACAATATCTTGAGTCAAAGTTATGTTTACATTTACAACCAAAAACAAGAGAAAAACATTGAAGCAGTTGTTACCTGTAGGGTCTTCTTTTTCAGGAGGTTTGGGCTCCTCGTCCTTGGGTTCGGGGTCAGGGCTCTCGGCTTTGGAAAACAAGCAGACAGAAAACAATTACATTTGTCTGAAAACTATCTGGACACCCTAAAGACTCACATGCACCCTATAATGACAAACACCAAGGCAGAGACAACAATATGGCTGTCATTCATTTTGAAGATAAATTGTTTATTTTTCCCAAGCTTGGTTTGTTTTTCCTCCTGAAATGAAATGTATTCAGTCAGGGTATGAATTTTACTCCTGTGGTTGTGGGTAAAACAGCTTGCACATGGAGGTGAAATTCATACACACTCTTTGTCAGTAGGATTTGATACAGTTTGCACTCAAACACATCGAAACTTAATCAATAATAAATATTCAATATATACACACATGTATAGAAAAACACATGAATGAACAAACAAACATGAAAAAAAGAACCCATGCAGATACATCTTTATGTGCCGTGATTCATGCGTCGCAGGTGCTCGGCACTCAGGTAAATTCAGATTTACCCTCTGTCTCTGCAGCTCCGCCTCACCTGGTCTTAAAAACCTCTCTGTTTTGCTTTTCTCCAGGGAACATAATTGCAAGTATCTCTGGCTCTTGGGTTTGGTCCAAACAGAAAATTTGCTTTGCTTGGCGAGACTACTATTAATAATGCTCATAGCTACAGCCGTCAGAGCCGGTAGGGGAAAAAGTAAATCAAAAGTTGGCGATAAGGATGTCAAAAAGCACTGGTACTTCGGTACCAAGTCAATACTCCCAACCCAGAACAAAACAGCGGCTTATGAGTGTGCAAATGTGATTCAGAGCTCTGCAGTCAAAGTGACATTTAGTGCAAGCTCAATGTGAGCTGTGCAGAGACTGGCTGGGACTGGCTTTGTCCTCGAGTTTGAACGTAAAGCTACATGAATACCCAGAGGGAGTCAGGCCGTGCGCCTCTGAGCGTATGTGTGTGTGTACAAGCGATCATTTCAGCGTGTGCAGTGGTGTGTGTCTGTCGATGCACATGTTCTGATGTCTGTCTGTGTATGTTCGTGTGGATTGGAGCGAGGTGTCTCATTAAACAGATGCACCCACAAAACACACACACACACACAGACACGCACAAGAGCGTCATGGTAATAACTGTATCTGACAGCCACTCTCTCTGTCCGTAATGAGACAAGTTCAAGGACAACAGAGCCAATCCAGATCCTTTGGCGAATGGGTACAGCGTGACACGTGAAGCGTAAAGACTGCGGAGAGACCCAGTGAATTTTCTCGTTCCCTGAATGTAGACTCTATGTTTTTGGATGATATATATGCATACTGACTTAGCTACTGGATATTATGGGAAATATGTATTAGACTGAAAAATATTGGTAAACTTTTAGATACTTAACTTATCTAAAATATGTATAAATATGTACTTAAGATCCTTAAATATGTATGAGCGTCATGAATATTGATCCTGGAGCTTTAGAGTGAACCACAGAGCGTCCAAATACTTTATTTAATCATTTTAAATACTGAATCTCTTGTTTTATTCCTTAAAAACTTCGAGACTTTTGTGAAACGACTTGCACGCTGTATATCCCAAAATGATGTGGTATTTTGTTATCTAATGCAATTTCATTATTTCATTCACAAATTGTAAAACAGGAGTGTCTTAAGTGTTAGATAATGACAAACCTTCTGGGTCCTGGCTTTGCATTGCCACATCCTCAGATTTCTCTGAAATCACACAAGCGAAATATACTTAATGACAAGATTTTTGTCTTTCTTCTTAAATCCCCTCCCCCCCCCACAAAAAAGAGAAAACTACAAGATAGAAAAATCTTTTCCTTTTTTTTTCCTGTCCTTTCATCAGTCTGCAGTGGCTAATCCCATATTAAAGAAGAGAGAATGATTGTTATCTAATCACTCCTGCTGCTGGCAAGCAGAAATGAAAGCACAAATTCCTCTGTGAAGAGGAACAGGAAAGACTCCAGCTGATGTTTGATTATCAAACATGTCTTTTTCTTAATGGCTTACTGAGAAACTTCAGTGTGATTTTGATATTAAAATTTGATGCTACATCATCGCACAGATTATTTAATCCCATTTCAAATGTAGTTAGCAAAGTTTTAGCCATTTAAACTCAGGATGTTGTTTGTTTCTAGTTGTGAAGTTGAATTTGTTCCGAGGAGTACAAGCCAATCAGTTGTAGTAGATAAAATAATTCATTAAGTACAGACAAATTGCTGTTGCTCCTAAATTGTGGTGACAAGATGATGACACAAGCTAAATACTAGGATAACAAGACAAATGAAGATTTTAATGATGTGTCTTTCAGAAGACACAAGCACTGAAGTAAATCTCCAGACCTGCTCTTCTTGCTTGTTAATATAACTACTCGGAAACAACAAGAAGGTCAATGCCAGGAAAAACACAACTCTCTTAGCTTTGAACAATCATACACCAAAAGCCTACCTTGCTGCTGGCTCATCATTTCTTCGTCATTTTCACCTAAAAAAGAGATCATAGCCATTGATAAACAGATGTATTGAGAGTAAACATGCAACTGAAATGAAAAAGAAAACAAAAAAGAGAGAAAAAAACACAAACAACAAACCAAACAAAATGCAAAAGATAAAAAGAAAACCCAAAACAAACCAAACATGAAAAGGCAAAATAAAACAAAAAAGAAAAATAAACAAAACAAAAACAGAATCTATGCAAAACAAAATAAAATAAAACCAACGGAAAAAAAACATGTACAGTCTCATAACCCCAGCACAGATGGACATGTTCAAAAGCTGTTTGGCAGATTTATCTTTCCTCAAGATGCTTGATAAAATAGTGCACACATTTGTCTAGAGCAACGCTCTACTACTGTGGTCATGTTTTACATCAAATATTTATAATAGCTCTGGCATACTTGATGTTTCATGGCTGCACTAATTTTGTGCTCTCTCAATATCTCTAGACTGCTCCGAGTTCTGTCCCAACGGACAACTAAATACATCTCAGCAAACCCCACACAGAACTCCCACGAGCCTGCTGCCGTGCGTCCCACGGGCTTATAAGAATGCGTTTATCCCAGGTGGGTTTAATTTTGTCCCTCTCGACATCTCCTCGACATCTCCTTCTCCCTCTCTCCCCTCTTCGGTGATATCATGATGCTCTACCAGACTCCCTCCCTCTTTAACCCAGATGGGGTTTGGGATGAATTGGAAAATGAAGACCCCGACACAAATAATCCGCTGTGCTTGACAATGGCCATTACGCTGCTGACATAATTGGCTTTTTTTTAACAAGCTGGAGTGAGAAGCAATTTTCCAATTTCTGAGCAATTTATTTTCTCACCACTCTTAAAACAATAAAAAAGAAAAACAAACACAATATGCTAAACGATACAGCAGACCTCCATAAAACGTACCGTGTTTTGTCATTAGCCTTGCCTCTAGTGCAGCTGTCAATCAAATTCGTCTTTACACCCACTGGACCGTCTTCTTCCTCAGTATTGATAAACCAATAACAGGAGATTACGATATAATGACTTTTTATTCATTTAGAGGGCAGAGTGCAGTTCTCCAGCGACTGAAGCTCAATGTTTTACTCACTATATGAATTATGTGAGATGGTTAGTCACCCTGTGGACTTTGAGATCGTAACTTTGGAAATGCTGCATTCACAGGAAGGAAGGAAGGTATTAAGGCATATTCGGATTCATGTTGACCCATGATCCTGTGTGTGGGGTTAAGACACAGTCATAGCATCCTTTTACTAAAAAGTCACTCGTTATTGATGTTATTCTTGTGAGGAACCTGAAGGTAATTGCATTCTGAGATGATAAATTCTCTCAGTTTCCATGTGAGGTCATACAATCCGCACGTACACCAATGAAGGATGTTGTTTATAACCTGCAGACAAGCGCAAATTATTCTAAGAGGCGAGAGCTGAGTCATGCATACTTTCACGATGGCCTCTTTCGTACGGGAATAGTTAAAGGTGGGAGGTTTCGAAGTTTCAGAATATGAGTAAGATATTTTCTTGATTTGAAAATTACAGTGTGTGAGAGACACACTGAAAGAACCTACTAGTATAAAGTATTCACACCTGCCAAGAATGACTTCTTGTTTATTACACATCCAAACAACACTTGCACTAAGCACTAACTTTGAAGCAAGAGAAAGGACTTTTGAGGCCATAGAAATAAGCATTTGTTGTCATGTTTCATTATTTTTTTATTTTATAAAGCCGTTGAATAGGAATGCGAAGCTCAATGCAATGAGTCGTTCTAACAGCAGATGGCAGTAGTGTAACAGAGTTCAGATGACAGATGCAAACACACACACACACACAGATAAACACACGTTCAGGAGGAGGATGCTTGCCTACATACACACAGAAACGCTTCTGTGAGCTATCTAGAAAACATTTCTAATGCCATACATTTACAGTCACATTACTATGGATCTGTAATCAGGATCGAACTGCAGTACTGCCTCCTTTCACACGCCGGGGAATTCTCTTTCCTGTCAGTTAGGCCTTCTGAACACAGTTCATGGTGAAGAAAACCGGCACCATGAAAAATGTATGAGACATGAGAGAGAAAGGTGAGTTAGAGTGTCATAATCAACAGATGCTGCTCAGCGGCCCAGAATCTACCTTCTGCGTGTGTGTGTGTGTGTGTTTATGTGTGTGTTGGCTACCTCTTTTAAAAGCCACACGTAGCTCACGCGGTGCAGATTCTTTTGATTCGATGTCTTGCTCTTTGCCAGGGTCGGAGCTTAACGGCCGTGTTTCCAGCTGTGCAAAACCGTACACTTGGAGACACTAAAGCCACTATCTACAATATACAATTGTAAAACTGCCCACCCTTGATATAACTGTTTCACTAAAGCTTCCTGTCGCTTGACCCCTCCTGCACTGTTTTTCCTTCCATCCTCTTGTTGTGTTTTCTTTTCTTTTTTATTGCATCTCTCTCTCTCTCTCTCTCTCTCTCTCACACACACACACACACACACTCTATTTTTCTCTCTGTCAAACACATGAACGACTATTTATTGCCAAAACATTTGCAACGTGTGTAATAAGAAATGTGGGAATAGTACAAACAGGTTAAAAAAATTAAAAAATAAAGAAATAAGCAGCAATTTATCATTCACATACATTAAATTTAAATTTCCAGATGCTTTAGTTTTGCTAAAGCATTAGCAAAATATTAATAAATTCTATTATTAAGCAAAATTACAAAAGAGTAAAAAGAAATTTAAATACATTTTATTATAAACCAACAAATATGAAATGATAAAATAATAATTCATAACTTACAATAGTACAAAGAAATTAAAATACAAACATTAGACAAAAAATATAAAGCATATATGAACAAAATATCATTTCATATTAAAATAATCTTAAAATCTTAATATGACCTCCAAATAGTGAATAGGTTACTGCTATGCTATAGAGTGTATATTATATTAAATATTTTTGAAAAGCACTATATAACTTCAGGGGTAAATCATTTTCTTCAAAAAGGGAATAATACAGAGAGAGGACATTTAAAAGTTTAATTAAAAAGGTTAAACTAAAGGAAAATAAGACTAAAGGCATTTTGAGCATAAGTTTAACGATATAGATATGAAGCCTCATGTCTCTTTCTTTCCTGCACACGCACACCTGCTCTGTTTTTCCCTCCCTCTCCAAACATGCCCCCTCTGCCTTCTACATCTGCTGAGTACACAGTTAACAGCTCGACCTGACGCTCCGCATCCTGATTCACCCATCTAACCTGTCACCTCCTAATCTCTCAAATGCCGCACGGCACACACGCTAAACACACACTCACCCCACAGGCCATCTGAAAAGCTATCCAGGGGCGCTAAAACGCTCAGTCCAGTTCTGTGAACAATCCCTCTCATTTCTCGGCACACCGATCCCCCCATGTATGGATTTCATGTGGATTACATCACAAATCACTTTATCCCCCAAGAACTCTGTCAAGAAGTCCAGTCTCTCCACCCAAGCATCTCGTCGGCTCTCTTAGGCCACAACCCGGCGCTGATGGGTCGGGATTGAACGGATCGCCACAGCCGGGCTAACTAAGACTAAAGCCACCAGCCACAGCTAATGCCTCTTTCTGTCTGTTTGTCTCCCGACCTGACTGACTTCTCCAGAGCCTCTGAGATTCGCACATTCCTTTGCTGTGAAGGAAGCCAAGTGGGAGCTTATCTGGAATAAGGTATTGTTTTCCTTTACGTTCCTCACAGGTAACCCATTGAGGAACACGGAGAGAGTTCCAGATCAGTGCTTTCGGGGCCAGTTGTCCCCTGAGCATGTGAATGTATGAAGTGCTGCTTTAGGGAGAACAGGACTAATGCTTCTCTGTCATTAGCGGGCTGTCTAAAAGGCCCTCTTGCTCTAACCTCAGTTAGAGAGCATCCCCTCAGGGAGAGTAGTGAATGTGTAATACAAAGCAATATCCCACCACGGCTGTATATCAACTTCCTCTGTTGGTAAAAACAAAGTTGCAGCCGGCGGGAATCCAATAGCCTGCAAGCTCAGGCGGAAAGGTAATGTGCATGCAAAGCTCATTTGCCATGAATCAGAAATGTGATTTCAAAAACATATTTAATGTGCCGCCGTACCTTGTTCTTTGAGTGACACCGCATTAGAGCGAGTGCATTTGATGTTGGCGACAGCACTAGAGGACAAGGGCTGCGGCTAACACCTGTGGATAAATCATAGACTGTGCCGCTTTGTTCTGCTCCTCGCTGCCTCGTAACAAACGCTGCTGTTTGTTGTTTGAGATCAGCTTCTGCAGAGCAAAGCTTTATAGTTTATGCTGTCCTGTGAAGGTTAAATACGGGCTTTAAACAAGGGGGTTTGTGAATTGTAAATTGGTTCCCAGTAAGATTTTGGATATGCAAGACAGGTGTGGAGGCGGTGAAACAAAATACAATCTGAATTTCTGAACTTTGTTTAAAACACTGTAAAAATGCTATAAAAATGCTTTGATGGCTTTATTTAAAAACTGTTTCCTTTTACTTTATTAGTTACATTCGTGAGGATTTCATATTATATTTTATGTTGGTAAATTAATGTTTATTTCATTTTACCGTCATGCTGTGTTACCTTGCTGGTGTTTTCTCTTTGTATACATAACACTGCACAATAAAAAAAAAAGAGGTTGCAAATAACAATTACTGGAGAATGTTGTACAAGAACATTTTAAATTAGGTTTCAAATCATGTTTAATTCAATGTTACTTTCCATTGTTAATGTTTGCTTACTAGCGGTTTCTAAAAGAAAATTGTACACCATTTTTTTCTTCTTTATATGTATCGTATTTTCCTCAGCTTACGGAAAAGCTATTTATGACCTGTGTTTCATTATGTGTCCACTTGTGTTTTGTGGTGGTTGTCAATGATTTCAGTAATTCAGTTTGTTAGTATTTTAAGTTTGTCAGTTAATATACAGTATGTACGGAATAAGTGCGATGGAGTCAATTATTCTGCTTATACTATAGTTGCTACACATCAATACACCGATCAGATGATATATTTCAAGTTATTTATCTGGTTATTGTGAGTAGGATTTTTTCTTTGCTTTAGCCATTGATAGCAGACTAATGCTGTTAATAACTAAGCTAGGTGTGTGCGTGTATGTGTGAGCATTGTGAGAAGTTAAGTTGCTTTTTTAAGTAGATGTTATGGAAATTTGGAAAAGTAGCACTAACAACATTAGCACATATGTTAATGTGTGTGCAAACTGTGTGCGTCAAGGGAGAGAGAACAGGAACATGAGTATGTGCTTAATTTTGTGGCAAAAACATGGAAACAATCTGTAGTTTTTATCATATTGATGACTATATTTATTTATTTGGCCAGTGTCGTTGTGGTTTTTGGTTATTTTACTGTTGTAAGACCTTTGAAATAATAGAAATCATTTGTTGAAGTAATATATGGTCATGCAATGCGGTCAAGAGCTGCCTGGAACTACGTTCTCCACACGTAGTACACCGTAAAACATTCTTCAGCCAGTCAGATTCATGCATTCAATGGCCCCCTTTAGTATAAAAATATATACACTGCCCAAAAAAGTAAAGGGAACACTTAAACAACACAATGTAACTCCAAGTCAGTCTTCTGTGAAATCAAACTGCCCCACTTAGGAAGCAACACTGATTGATAACAAATGTGCATGTGTCTGCTCGAACGTTCAGAAACAGACTCCATGAGGGTGGTATGAGGGCCCAACGTCCACAGGTGGGGGTTGTGCTTACAGCCCATCACTGTGCAGGATGTTTGGTTTTTACCAGAGAACACCAATGCTGGCAAATTCGCCACTTGTGCCCTGTGTTCTTCACAGATTCACTTCTGGAGACGTCTGGCGACGCTGTGGAGAACGTTCTCCTGCCTGCAACATTCTCCATCATGACCGGTTTGGCAACGGGTCAGTAATTTTGTGGGGTGGGATTTCTTTGGAGGGCCACATGCCCTATGTGCTCGCCAGAGGTAGCCTGACTGCCATTAGGTACTGAGATAAGATCCTCAAACCACATATGCCTGTGCGGTTGGCCTTGGGTTCCTCCTAATGCAAGCCAATGCTAGATGTGGTAGTGAGGTCATACAGGCACGTGGAGACCACACACACTACTGGGCCTCAT
>JAUCMT010000024.1:11971849-12006846 GCA_032357475.1 Enteromius thamalakanensis | reverse complement strand
CACACACTACTGAGCCTCATTTTGACTTGTTTTAAGGACATTACATCAAAGTTAGATCAGCCTGTAGTGTGTTTTTCACTTCAATTTTAAGTGCGACTCCAAATCCAGACCTCAGTGTATATACTTTTTTCTTATAAATTGTAGCTACCATATTTTTGGATACAATTCTGCCAGCTACTGCTTATTTGCAGTGATTTTATTATGTTTTATTAATGTATATAGATGTTTACAGTGTACCCCTACAAACAAATACCATGTTAACTACATGTTTTCCAGGAAAAGTGTTAATTTACTAAAACAACTGTAAATCTATATTTAAAAAATATATTTTTTTAAATATTGATTTGTTTTTATAGTAGCATCAGTATTTGGTAGAAACTATGGTAAATGTTTGTAAAGGTAGTCCTGGAACATGTTTGTTGTTTAGAAAAGAAAAATCTGGTAGGTTGTTGTTTGCTAAAGTATCAGTTTACTGAAAAAAAATGAAGACTTTTTTCTTTGTGCTGCATATTGAAGAGAGATACCAGCCTGGGGAAATTTCCCCAAAGACATTAGCGCTGCCTGCTTTAATATTAAAAAAAGAAAGGGAAAAAAACACCATCTCCAACCCTGGCTTTAAGACAAATGGAGAAATGTTGGTGTTAATAGCCTGCTGCCGCCCTTCAGTGTACGGATTTAATTATCTTTGGTCCATCTTATTGAGAAGCGAGTAATTGTTTCAGTGCTACACAACCGAAGAGGCTGAAATGGCAGAATTTCGAAAGATAATGGCCCCTTAAACAGGTTTCTACACCCTGACAGAACATCCCGACGAGACTTAGTTTCATATTCCCTCGACAATACTTGGAAGATGGGAATGCTGGGTGATGCCGACAGTTGAACTTTTGCTCACAAGAACACAAATTTTTTCATACCTTCTTTATCAGCGACATCATCATCTTCCCCTCCTTCCACGGCCTCAGTGTTATCTGTTGATAAATTAAACCACTCATAAAAACTTTCTTTCATCAGAAAACTAGAAATTTACATTTACAACAACAAACACTGGGTGACTAAAAAAGGAAAAATAAGATAAAATAAATGAAAATATAATATAATAAATCCTAAATTTATTATGATTTAACAGCAGTATCAATAATGAGTAAGTACTGCAAATTAACAAATCGTACAATACATATTAAGAAGTTCAGTTATGGGTAGATTCTTTTAGAAAGTTTTACTAGTGTTATATACTGTACTTAAGTCAATATAGTGCCATATTTTGGCATGGGATAAAAGTAAAGTGCATTCAGTGGATTATAGGTTTATTATACAGTGTGTATATTATACAGTGGATATTCAGTTTCTTGACAGCATACCGATTGTTGAGCTGATGAAAAATCGTTCCAAAAGAAACATTCAACAGTAGACAAAACCTCCATAAAACAAAGTTGTGAGCTGGCAAAAAAAATCTAGGACCTTTATACATTGTCTGCTATTGTAAAGACTTTAAGTCTCTCCTTCACAGCCTCCTGAGTAGCTGTTCTCCTTTTAACATGCATAAACTAAAAAAAACCTCTCTATTAATCCCAGAACTGAAAAAAGCTACCTAAAAATCTAAGGTATCAAGGCACAGATTGCCCATACTGAAAAGCTCTGATAAGGGTGAAATGAGTGTAGGAATATCCTGCTATTGTGTCGTAGGCCCTGCTGGAGTGCATATACATGCACCAGGTGATTCAGCATCAACAGGGGCTTTTGTGTGCCTCGGCAAAAGCCTGCTGATAAAAATATGGGCCTGTAAAAGTGTAGTGTAAGGGATTTCAGTGAAAGACAGCAAAAAAAAAAAAAAGGAAACAGAGAGAGGGAGAGAAACGGATTGATTGATAGAGAGCAGGAGAGAGCTGATACAGGGGGATAAGGGGAAAAAACCTCAATTCCATGTGAGAATGGCAACCATTTGAGCCTTTGAATTGGTTCCAGAGAAAAAAAGAGAGAATCAGAGCCCCGGCTAAGTGAAGCGCCGCTAAAGGCCAGGGCTTGGCTGCCAGTCAGACATTCACTGAATGAAACTGAGGCTAAGCTAGCTGAAACTGCTGGGCAGGAAAAGCAAGGTGCTGGGAGCCGTGTTTGTGTTGAAGTGATGCTTGGTGTGTTGTGAACAAGATAGAATCCTGATAGGTGTTGCCATGTCAGGTCATCCCGGTCCAGTGTTTACAATGAGGTATAACAGTGTCCACAAAAGAGGTGATTGGTCTCTCTGGTTTTGTGCAGAAGTAAACACAACCGCACAAAGCCCCAGCACAAGAACTTACAGTAGTTCAGAGGGCTATAAGACGCTTGTTGGACTGCTTCAAAATACTGCTTTATAGTGCGCTCGTAAAAAAGTCAAAGCTAGGTGCTTAAAAGACGCTTGTTCTGGATCCGATCTGGTTTTGATGGGCGTCTTGGCTTACAGCTCCAGTCCTGTGAACAGCTTCTCACATTTGTAGTAAAAATCACAGCATGCTACTTTTTCACTTTATGTCGTTGAGGTATGAAAATGTTCTCCTCCTAACTTAAGATGCTTCATTTAGCACTCCTTCTCTTTCGACCTCTGTGTTTTCAATCATCTAACTTTTGTGGAAACGATCAATGCTAGCCTTGTTACCATGCCAGAAAATGTCCATCTCATAATTCCATGGAGTTTAAGTGACTGCTGGAGACATGTTTGACCTGGGTTCAGTTTTCCACCTTAACTGGGGCAAAAAAAAAAATCCTACTATACAGTGTTGTTTTAGTACTACAACACCATTTAGTAGCATTTTATTTTAGTTCTAGCAATTTCAATTCATATTTAAATATTAAATATTTAAATTTAACTATTTTTGATAGCTTTAGTTAACGATAACATCACTGCAGGCTGACTGAAACCCTTGCATAGCATTCTCAGAGACTTGTACCATCCAACCTGTACAGTTTTGTAGTCCAGCCTAAACCAAGAGATAAACCCAGATGAGATTGCCATTGTACGAAGCTCAGTTGTCTTTTTGACAGTTGCTTAAGCAGGTTTGGGCCCATTGTGGGTATGTAAGCCGGATTTAAGGGTCTAGCGCTGGGAATTAGCTTAGCACTGAATCGTTTGTAATGCTGTACCTGCCACCGTCTATTTAGCCCCTGTAGCAAACTCGCATTAGTCACAATCAAACACCTGTATTTTCTATCTCTTTTTGTCACAGTTAATGTACAGTTAAAGAGGCTTCCAGATGAAAGTCTTGTAATCTCTTCTGCTTTTCTTAAAGTCAACAAAGAAAGTAAGGTGATTTGCATCTGAATAGACCGCCGTTAAAAGAAGACGTGCCAACCAAATTGCATTCCCATTTGATAATGTTTGATTGTGTCATTGTCGACTAGATGGCGGGCGAATCCGATTAGCTTTCAATCAATCTCACTGCCATCCAAAACAATTCTGCCCTGTTAGAGCACAACACCTGGCAACCTTCATCTCAATTAACTTGCCAAAAGGCCAAAGCTGCACATGGTAACGCCAGCAAAACTATTTCAGGCATTCGGAAAGAAAATGCAGACTCTTGTTTTCTTGTTTATAGGCAATTGTAGAGCTGCCACCCACAACAAAAGGCTCGATTAATCATGGAGAGAGCGATTCAGATGCCGTGGATTAAACTTGGTCGAGCTGCAGGATATTGGATGTGATAATTTCCCATCTCGTTTGCAATTGTGAACACTGCATTAGAAAACTCTGTCGCTCACCTTCTTCCATACCGGCATCTTTTTCATTCTTATGGTCATCATTATCTGCAAAAGACAGGAAGAGAAACCAGGGAGGTCAAAAGCTAGGACAGCAAGCCTGGCATGATCAAAAAAGCAGCATTGTGCGTGGATTTCTGTGGGCTTATTATTATTAGCAGTGTAACGAGAATTTAGAAAAGCAGGCATACAGCACATTTATTTACAGAGATGTCCCCTTTGCGAGACCTCCGAACAGGGCTGAGCAGGAAACAGAGGCAGAACAAGCATTGATTTTTACATTAAATCTAAGGTTTCTCTAAGGATTAAAAAAATGTGGTTTGTTGAGTCCCCCAGGCAGTTAGTTCTAATGAAAGCTGAGCAGAGACAAGCCGAGAGCTCGCAGTCTGTTTGATCTGGATTGATGTATTATTTGAATTCAGGCTGCTATCAAACGCTCATCTGTGGAAAGACAATCGTGCTATTTGATATGATCCAAGCAGCAATTAAATTCAGCATTTGGAGGAGCGCCGAAGTTGTTGAGGTTGAAGGCGAAATGTCTATGTCAGAGGTTCCTCATTGGTTCTGCTTCAGAATCCAAACGTAAGATGTAATATTGCAGCATTACAATGAACTGCATAGACACAATAATATACACAAATTTACACAGCATTATGAATAATGAGACATTTCAGTAAACTTAAATCAAATCATGGGCAAATAAAATGGCACAGTTGTGGATGAGTTTTTATATATACTTTGATACTTTTCATTGTGAACAATGTAACGAACGTGTTTGGATACAGATTTTCAACCTTTGATGACAATTAAAAATGACCAGCGTTTCTCCCTCTTTTTAAAAAATTTATTTATTTAGCAATCGTAACTATTAATGATTATTCAGCATATTTAGCATTGTTTTTTGTCCTGCTAGTGTAAAAAAAAAAAAAAAAAAAAAAAAAAAAACAGACCAGAGACCCATTTTTGGATTCTGACTATGGGTCATGATGGTGAACTATTTGTCTAACAGTTTAAGTTCTTAAAGATTTTTTTCCCCTTTTGCAGCCCACATATTCTACATATTTTATTATATTGAGACTTATTTCTGGGTCCCAACCTAACAGTTGAGAAGCACTGATCTATAGGATCTGAGCGATTTGACCTGACTGTATGTAAAAAAAATACCTGTATTTCAGCCATATACCAGCTAAGGATCAGCATTCCTTCAGCACTCAGCTCTCTTATAATCTCTCCTCTGTTCTTATTTGCTCTCATTCCCTTCTGTACATGTACACTGCTCTCAGTAACTCTGTCACTCTCAGCTCAGATTTTGTGCCAAAGATGTCAATATATTCCCTAAATTTGACTCTCTTTTTCTTCTTTAGTATCTTTTCTCTTCTTATATGATGCCAAACCTAGCGGACCTGAATCTTGGCATCTGCAGCCGAGTCTGTTCCCTGCCTGGTTACAGCTCGTTAGCCATCCTTGACAACTGTTAGCTGTTACCACAATCCAAACAGGTTCCAATTCATACACCGCTAACTCATAATTAGATCTATTCTCCCAGACTTCTTCAAGAAAACTAAATGTTTAATAGAAATTCCAGCCAAAAGAGAAGAGGGTTTTTCTTTTCTTTCATAAAGTCAATATAAAATCTAAGTGATTTACTTCACAATATAATCAGGAACAAGCATAAACAATTTCATCCGTGCATCTTATTTCGAAGAACAAATAGTTTTTCTTTATTTATTTAGTTAATGCAATTTTGGCAACTTTTAGCTCCATTCTGGTATCTAACACTTACTTTTTGTAACCCCAACATACTTTTTTTTTCACAAAATATCTTGTTTCACTCAGAAATGCCTCATATACTGTATGTTGAATGAGCTATGAACATAAAATCCCTGTGATTTCAAAAACAGCTTTTTTATTTCATTTTCTAAGCTTCTTGCAGACCTCACCATGCTCAAGCAGGCACATGGTCACACGCAGAAAAACACGTTCACACACTCACACATGCAGCCTCTAGCAAAAGCTCCTGCTTTGATAAAACACTCCTGTCATCTGTTCATGAGAGAAAGACTGTCAAATCTCCCTTAGGACGCTGGGGCCATGTTTCTCCTTTTGTTTAACACCGAATAAAAGCAAATCATGCATTTATCTGGGGAAAAGAGGGGAAAAACAGTGACATCATAACATGCTGAGTCACACTGGATAGGGAGCAAAACCCTTTGAACAACCTTCATCAAAGAGCAAGTGCCCTCTGTGCATTTGTGCCAGTTGATTATGCAATATCACAATGAAAGTGCTGTAAATGTAATGCACTGCTATATTGTTGTATCTGGATTTTTTCCACTTTATGCTAAATGCACAAAGCAAGACATTGTGCTTGCTGCATCATTCTGCCACTGTAATGCTGATTATTATTTAAAATATGTAAGGTAAGTATTTGGATGGACCAGAGACAAATGGATGGTCGGATGAAGAAACACAAACAAATAGATGGACGGACAGACGGATAGAGAGATGGATGTATGGATTTGCAGACAGTGACTGACAGACAGACAGATAAAAGTACAGATGGATGGATAGACAGACAGAGGCAGGAAATAAATGGATGGATGGATGGATGGATGGATGGATGGATGGATGGATGGACGGGCAGAAACAGACAGAAAGACAGACAGACAGACAGACAGACAGACAGACAGATAGACAGATAGACAGATAGACAGATAGATAGATAGATAGATAGATAGATAGATAGATAGATAGATAGATAGATAGATAGATAGATAGATAGATAGACAGATAGATAGACAGATAGATAGATAGATAGATAGATAGATAGATAGATAGATAGATAGATAGACAGATAGATAAAATCAATGTCGCAGTGATAATGTGAGCTAAAACAATAGATGTCTAAATGATTTGGAAAGGAACAAGACACATGTAAGCCAACTGACTAGAGACTAGTTCTAATTCCACTGACCAGATGGACGGCACGCGCACAGACACCAGCTCACATCCACTGTCTCTGCTCCTCAAGGAGAGCCAGACATGGGCCCCTGGGGGCTAGAGAGTGTGCTGGAACATGCTGCCTTTCAATCTGCTCGTGTCTGAAAGCATTTTAATCAGTTGCAGGGGCCTCCCAAACCAATCAATTACTTTAATCAATCAATTAGAGCACTGGGGTGCAAAGAAAACCAGCTCACCACCCACCATTTTCTGCAATTGGATTAAAATTCCAGGCTGAAGAAAAAACCAAAAGAATAATAATAATATTAATAGAGAGGACGTACATAGCCGGGACAAAATGAAAATACACAGCTCAACAAACATGTCAATGCTTTTCTTATGGTCAAATTTCCATAGAAATTGCAAATATTCAACCGCTGCGCTGAAATATATTTTATTTTACAGAACAGTATTAGAAAAGCTGTGTATGTTAATGATTCTGTCTCTTAAAAGCAACACACAGCTAAATCGCCGCTAGCTCCTCGCCACTAGCGTAATGGCTGCATTCCTAGCTGTGTAAAGCCCCACACGTGGTGACACTTCAAAAAAATTCCCATGGTGTGTTTGATGATATTAATGCACCGTAACACACTCAACATTCGTTCCCTGGAGACCGAGGATGTTGCATGCACAGCCTTCATTTTCAACTCTTTCGGGGGTCCAGGAGGCCCCGTCGACTTACAGCAGACGACCATCGTCTCCCCGCAAACACCCGGCTTTACAAATGATAGGCTTTCTGACACAGTAACACTGGGAGAGGAAAGCCTCCATTAAAGATAGCAGGAGGGAGCTGTCATTTGAGAACACGGCATAGAAACACCATGTAAATATGGATGTGGCTGGTGGACCAGCAGTGAGTGAGAGCGTGAGAATGAGAATCACAGACAAAGAGAGAGAAAGAAAATGTAAAGAGATGAGATGACAAAACACTAATAAAATTATACTTTTTTTAATATATCAATCAATTTAATCAATCAACCTACCTATCTAGTCATCTGTCCATTCATCCGTCTGTCTAGTTATCATCCATCTATCCATCCATCCATCCATCCATTCGTCTTACATCCATCAGTCTAACCGTCTATCTAGCTATCCATATCCATCTCTCTATCCAGCTATCATTCATCCATCCATTCGTCTATGCATGCATCCATCAGTCAATCCATCCATCAATCCATCCATCCATCCATCCAGCCATCTATCATCTCTCTAGCTATTCATCCATCCATCCAGCCATCTATCATCTCTCTAGCTATTCATCCATCCATCCGTCTATCCATCCATCCATCCATCCGTCTGTCTAGCCATCTATCATCTCTCTAGCTATTTATCCATCCATCCATCCATCCATCCATCTATCCATACATCCATCTGTCTAACTATCCACCCATCCATCCTACCTTCTGTGTGTCCAGCTATCATCCATCCATCCATTCGTCTATGCATCCATCCATCAATCCATGCATCTGTCTGTCTAGCCATCTATCATCTCTCTAGCTATTTATCCATCCATCCATCCATCCATCCATCCATCCATCCATCCATCCATCCATCCATCCATCCGTCTATCCATCCATCCATCCATCCATCCATCCGTCTATCCATACATCCATCAATCCATCCATCTGTCTAACTATCCACCCATCCATCCTACAATCTCTGTCCAGCTATCATCCATCCATCCATCCATTCATTCACACACACATATTAACTTAAAAAATCTTTCTGGTATTATACCTCACTTAAAAAAAAAATACAATATACTCTTTTACAATATACAGAATCTACTTATTTATCATATCAATATACTGTAGAACATTGAATCACTGTGAAAGAGAGACAGGGAACATTAAATAAATTCTGCCTGCTTTTTTCATAGTTGTAACTTGCTGAAACACAATCATAACCCATATTAATGAAACACAGAGATGGCACACGGTCTCCAAGCCCTTTCACATATCTGATTCATCCTCATTTTCTGACAAATGTATTTTTCATAGTCTCTTCACTGACTCATTAATGACTGTAACAGGACAGCAGGCAAGGATGTACATTGTACTTGCTTACATAAGTGTCGGATATTCTTCAGAATCCTCTCGCAGGCCAGAATCCACTAACTCCCACATAATGGACCTCAAACTGCTCTTTTGGGGCGTTGAGGCTCTTAAGGGAGGATAACAGCGGGATGCAAGGGATGGGATCGCAGCTAAACGGAATTGACAGGGCGACTGTGCTGTCTCGAAAACTGACAGGATTTCAAAGACATTTCTCTTCTAAGCAGAACTATGTCTTGGAGGTAGGAGGAGTGGGTGACTTTGCGACATCGGAGATGTGAGTGTGTCTGAGAAAGATGCACAGAAGCGTAAAGGACAATAGCATTTAATTTACAAGACCGACCCCTAAATAGCTTCAATGAAGTTAGCTACTTTTTGTTTTTTAGTACAGCTAAATGCGTAGTCTTGCACTAAAGATACAAACCAAAGCTAAGTGAAAAAGACATTATGATTTACCATTTAGGGGTCAAGATGGAGAAAACTGAATTTAAAAGCATCTGTGACAATCTGTGAGATGGAGCTTGATTTGATGAAATTCCATTCAAGTTGATATGTCTATGATTACAGAGCCAGGTGTCAGCAGAAAGAATTGGTGTGAATCGATGACAGAAGTGAGTGATAACCCCAAAAAACAAACTGAGGGATAAGAAAAGTTCGGAGTTTAATCTACAGAAAAGCAGAAACTCATTGAAGGTGGTGCTGCTCCTACTCATCTGAGAACAACACAGATGGATAATGAATGGGTGAGTGTAAAGAAAAAAACTTTTAGAAACATCAACACGTTTAGTGAAGGCTAAAATTGAGCCTTCACAACATACTCTAACACATTTACTTCTGTCTGATCACGTCTTTCAACAACAGAAACTAGTGTGTGATAAAATGAACAATAAATTAGATGCTTTTGAACAAGCAAGTGAAGTGGTAAAGAAAAATTACTCATTGTTACAACGGTGTTGTAGGAGGTTGCCAGGCATTTTGACTGGCTAAACAAGCCACAAAACAATTTAAAGAATAAATCATATTCATAGCACAAATGTGCAAGTTAAACGCTTGAAAGAGGAGTTCCGAAAATCCCCAACCCTGCATATGAGTAATAGTGATGCTTGCTTTAGCAGGCCCTATAAATAAAATACTGTACTGCACACTCATATTAAGATCTCTGAATAAGATATAATAGGCCTTCCTGGCTGCATGACTTTCTTCTGTGACAAAAAAAAAAAACTATTTTGAACTACGAATAAATATGTATTGAAATGTACTAAATATTTATTGAAATGTATACTGAAATGTATTTGAAATATCACAAACAGATTTACATATGTATGTACTTAATTAATAAACACCCTGAAATTGTAAAGTTTGCTACATTGGAGCAACAAAATGTTGTATTTAAAGCATTTTAATGGTGCGAAGTAGTGCTGACGTCCAACTTAAGAAATACTAAATATATTTGATTGAGCTAAAGTGGAACTACATTTACACTAGCATTTAAAGACAGATATTATTCAAATATCATACCATCCTCATCAACAGTGACATTAAAACACATTTTAGTAATATGAAATATGCAACTTTATTTAATATTTGCTTTATTTCATTTTTTTTTTTACATTTTTTTTTTTTTAAGTACTTCTTGTGTACAACACTGTAAAAAAACAACAGTTGAGAAAACTTAGATTCTTAAGGCCACCAGCTTTAGCAGTTTAGAGGATAACTTGTTTTCCATTTATACAAACAAAGTTAACAAAATCTCCAGCAAAAACAGCAAAAAAATCTGCTGAAGCCGGTTCTCAACTTTACATTTTTTTTACAGTGTTGTGCACAAGACGTACACCAAATAAAGTTGAATCGTAGTTTTTATATCAGTAAGTCTCTAGAGTAATAAAAAAGTAAATGTGTAAATAGATTTGGAGTACAAATTCAAGATGTATTTTACAAATATCTAAGGAAATAAAATAACTCATTAGGGTTAGTTTCTATTTATTCCAATTGTTGTCACTCCTTTCAGAATCTCTTGAATATAAACACATAAAAATAAAAAGCAACGGCATAAAAATAAGGCTTCAAAATACATTACGGTTTCCAAAATCTGTTATTTGCTATCACATAGAAAATGTTCTCATTTCTGCAGTTTTTTTTTTCTCTTCGGGTGAAACTGACAGCTGGTTGGGAGGCAAACACTGATGAGACAATTTGCCATATGCAAATGCCCTGTTTGCATGTCCCAGCACTATTCCTTTCTATTCGCCAGTTGTCAGACACTTTTAAGGGCTGCATAGAAAGAGATTAAAAGAACACAAAAATCCTAACAGGTACACACAACACAAACAAAAGTATTCAGAAGAATACATGGCGAAATTGTTTTGCGAAGTGACAGTCCAACAATAACTTCCCTCGTTTAGCAACAAGGACAAAGACGATTTTCCTTAGTTGTATACACGCAAAAGCAGACAAGGGCTTGTATGAATACGCAAGTAAGTGAGTGGGAGAGAAAGAGAGAGAGGGAATAAATGTATGCGGTGTGCCAGAGAGTAGCCACAGTGCAGCTTTAAAGCTCAGTTAAAATGAGCACGTCTCTTCCGCAGCTCTTGGCACGCTGGTTCCCATGGTGATGATGATGATGATGAGGTGTTGGGATCGAGCTGTCAGGCCCTTGTTATTTTCGCACATTTTACAACCGGCGCTATCAGGGACACCAGCAGAGCTAATTCAGTCCTATTGTCTCTCTCTCTCCATCTTCAAACCTCACTCTACCACGATTCGCCCCAATATACCATCCTCATGATAATTTCGCTCTTCTGGAATGTTCTCTCTGTACCCGCTCCTCCAGCGTCAATCAATATCTAATATGCAGTCAGAGAAACATGCTAATGATGTAGCTAAGAAAACACAAATGATGTTGCTTGTTGAACAGCGAGCATGCAGATAATAACGGCTCTCACATTAAACACAGATACCGTTGCGGAACAAGCAATTTAAATACTTTTTAAAATACGGAATAAAGCAAACAACTGCTTTAATTATATTAAAGTTTGATTGAAAAGGAGAAAAGTGATTTCTGTGGTGGATTAGAGAGTTTAATAGCTGGGGAAAAAAACTCACGAACAAGAAACACGCTTAAGGTTTGCAATTACCGCAGATGACCCCTTTTCTGCATCGCTGACCTCTGACCCCATCAGACCACTCTCTACGTTTATTAATCAGTGTTCGCATCTGCCTCCTCGACCCGCATTTTAATGATAAAACCATTTGTGTGACTTTGGAACTATTAACTTGACCTCTCAAACTCTTTAAAAGCCCAGACTTTGTGAATTAATCTTTACATTGTAGTATTATTATTGAGATTCCTTTTAAAAAGGTCACGTAATAGAAAACAGTACATGAAAGTCAAAAGAGCTTGTAGACACTGTCTAATTCACAAGGAAAAGCTTCCTAACCACACCATTTCTTCACAATAAGAATCAGGTATTACTAAAATGGTCATGATGTCACAATTAACATACCACTGCATGTTTGATTAAAAGTAAAACATAACATTGTGTAATTTAGATGCATTTATCTGAACTTATCTCTACACATGCTTTTAAGTTTATTTCTAACATATGCATTTTGGGAAGAAAAAAAAACATCTTCTCAAAACTTGGAATCAGAAATAAATAAAATTTAAAGGTTTTGTGGTTTTTCACTAAAATGCAAGTTTATGGTTAAAGTTTTGAAAGTAAATAAATGAAGACATCCATACATATTTTAATATGAAATATTACAAATAAAATAATAATAATTCTTATTTTGTTTAATATTTTTTACTTAATAAACACTTTTATTTTTTTTTAAATCGCAATTTGATTAATATTTAGCTCATGCTAATTTAAATTATTAAAAATCTTATTCACTATTACCTGTGGACATGAAGGAGAAAAAATTGGGGTGGGTTTAAAAATAAATTCAGGGTGGAAGGAAAAAGTGTTTTTCGGATCTTTTGCATTCTCTGGCAGAACCAGTTGAGCTCAGATAAACACATCCTGTTTACTTTAACGTGTGCTTCCAGTGGTTCAGACAACTCTGTACATTCATATTGAAGAAGTTAATTTGAATTTGGACTGAAGTATAAAGAAATACAATCAGTGCGATTAGATAAAGGCACAGTTTTGACATCAGTGAAAGACCTGAAAAGGATATAACGCAAAAAAAAGGATTAGTGTGTTTGACTTGAAGTGGCATTGCAGTGACCGATTGCTGTATGACATCAAAGGGAGAGCAATCATAATGCACATATGGAACCATCAGCTGTCAAACGCATCGGATATGGCTGTAGCACCGCTTCAAGTTGAACACACCCCTGCTGTTCTCTTGCGAGGCATCTGCATAGTGCTTTGCACATTTGTTGGTATCTGTTCAGACAATAGCTTGGTGTGCTTGACTTGAAGCAGCGCTGCAGCCACTGGTCAAAGTGTAACATCAAAGTACCGCAAGAGCATTTGAGAGCTGATGGTTCCATATGTGCTTAATGATGGCTCTCGCTTTCGGTCGCTGCAGTGATGCAGAACTGCTCCATTATGAATGTACAGAGCTGTCTGAACCACTGGAAGCATAAAGTAAATAGGAACTGTTTATCTGAGCTCAACTGGTTACGCCAGAGTTTTGTGAGAGAACGCAAATATCTTATATAAATATAATCTTACATATAATCTATATAAAACATTTCTTCCTTCCACCCTGAATTTTTTGTACCCACCCCAATTTTTTTTTCTCCACCATGGGCTACGTATACAGCTCCTACTTTTTTGTCAAACACACTAATTCTATATTAGTTAAAAAAAAAAAAAGAAGGCCTTCACACACTGCAGAACAGGGTTTTTATGATTAGGCATTTTTCAACCAAAAGAGACTTCAGTGAGGTTCAAATAAAATAGAGAATGAGTGAGAAAGAGAATGTGGTCCTCTAATTTGGAGAAAGCTGAAGTGGGGTGACGGACTCATTCTGATTGGTTGTAAACTAAGAGAGTAGCGCCTCTGCCATCTCATTTCTAAACACTAATACAAAGAGACACGCCTGGGGAACATGGACCTGGCTGATATAATTACAAATTCTCAGGTGAATTCTATATTTCACCACGACCTGGAAGAAGGAAAGTGTATGTATGTGTGTGTGTTAGCTTTTGTGTGTGTGTGTGTGTGTGACAGGAACATGACAGAAACAAACATTCAGCAAGCAGGAAAAAAAAAGTGAGTGTCTTGACACTTATTATTCTGCCCAGTTCACAAGTCCTAGTGTGTGTTTGAGGGGAGGTAATGGTGGATTATATTAGTCTCCCAATACTGTGCATTCACCATCCCCCTGTTTATTTGTATGTGTGTGTGTGTCCATACAAATGATGAACCTCTAGGTAGTGGCTCATTTGGAAACCTCCAGGGGGTCTTGTCATGGAAGTGCAGCGAGCTTCAGGCGGAGTGAGACAGCAGGACACTTGGGAAGGTCCAAAAGGGCTCCGGTGCCGCCTGCACTCACATCATATGTTTGTTTAGCGCTCAGGGAGATTGAAAAGAGGCTTCCTGAGAAAGACTTGGCCTTTAAAGAGAGAGAAACGCTACATGGGCGCACAATAGACAAGTTCCCATGGAACTAGCTAGTGCCACGTCTCATAAGGCGGGAGAGAGGGTAAAAAAATGAAAGAGGAGTAAAGTGAGGGATTGGGTGAAAGCAAAACAGTCATATTGACATTGACAGAAGGCCAAAGTGCAAGACAAAGAAAGTGAAAACTGAGGAACAGACTTCTAAAGTTCCATCACACAACAGTTCATCTTTACATAAACCGACGCCAGCATCAGAGACCACATGATCCAACCAGAACCAGACAAGCAAAAGTGTGAGGTGGAATGTCACTGAGGAGGTGCCGTCCTGCGTGTCTCCGACATCTGGGGTTTGCCGTCGAGGCTCAGGATCACTGAGGGTGTTGACAGAAGTAAAGCCCCTTTGAGTCATGCTCTACATATGGACCTCCGGGCTATCCTGATCGCCCTTCAGAAACAAGCAATCGGTACTGAAATACTAGAAGTCAAAATGCTCAACACCTGTTAAACTCATACACTACAGTATTTCCTCTGAATCTCAAGAAGCGAGGAAAACGAGATGTTATAGGGGCCTAAGAGCTCAGTTATGAATCGAGTTTGTGGAAACAACAAAAATCACTCAAAAGGCAGCTGGTTGCAAACTGAGACGCGAATGCAATGAGCCATAAGATGCACCTACCAATGCATAAGGCTTATCCTGTTTCTCTTCTTTGCTCTCAGCGTGGGTCTTTAGTATTTTATGTATTCTTTTAACATAGCGTCTATGTTTTTTCTGTGTTAAAATGCTTTCTTCTAACCTGGCTTAATGTGCTATAAGTAAGCCATTTGTAGGCTGATTTCCCCTGTGGCAGCTACAACATTACTCTTTTGCCCGACAGAGCGATATTGATTCTGGGAAACTGGTCTGAAAGTTATTTTAGTAATTATACAAAGATTGTCATTGTTTACTCATCCTCATGTTGCACCAAACATGTATGACTTTCTGAGATTCTAAAGACTGGTCACTTTTTTCCATGCAATTACAATGAATTATGTTGCATAACATTTTACATACATAAAACATGTCCACAAGTCTTTTGAATGAATTTGAAGTAACAACTGCCCTCTCTAGTGAGTTGTTAACTGTTGTTACTGACTGGGTGACAATGAACTAACGATTCATGTTAGTTTTGTGAACCAAATTCTGAATTACTTGAAAATATCAAAATATCTGTGTCAAGTGTTACCCAGTAGATTATTATACTGTAAAACAGCTATCACAGTCTTTAGCATGTAACTTTTGTATTATATAGAAGAAAATAAAATTGTGCAAGTTTGGAACATCATATAAATGATGACAGTAAATGAGCATATGATGACATAACATTAATGTTTGGATGAAACAGCCATTTAATTGGAAGACAGTCTGACTGTGGTTGTCCTGCTTGCATTCTACGATCAAGGTGGGGTGAAATCACATTGAGTTTAAATAATCCAGGCTTGGAAGGTACATTACCATAAACAGGTTTTGGTTATGTGGAATCCAATCACTGCCTGCCGTGCTGTATTTGTGCACTTTGACTACAAAATATGATACAAATTCTACCAGGCGTCACGCCAGTCAGACGCCTGACATTGTGAATCCTGCCTGATACCCGAGTAACAAGCTTTGAGCTGAGTGGGTGTTACAACCAACAAATAAAATGAAGTTAGATTCCAATAAGAAGATACAGTACCTGGGGAGAAGAAATCTGACATCTTCCTCTTGTAAATCTCATAATCTGTCTCCAGAAAGACGCAGAATATGACACGGTCGATCTGCAGAAAGAGCGGAAAAGAGGCATTTAGCATAATGGAAACCTGGATCAATGCATCTCTGGGTAAACACATGGCTATGGGCAACACTATTAATAAATATGAAAGTACCAGTACTCAAACCTGTCATAACTAGAGCTCAGGGGACTCATTTATGACACCGAGGCATTTTTGCAGATTTTCTTACTTTGTTAAAAATCTAAAATAGTCTAAAATAGTACAAAAGTTTATTTAGTGAAACCAATTTTGGCAAACTATCAATATACACAGAGCAACAATGAGGCATCATTTAAACAGCCAAAACATTTATTACATGTACTGTATAGAATTTTATTCTACATTTATTCTCCCTTGGTCTGCAATAGCATAATGGAACGCTATTGTATATGATTGGACAAACATTTTTTTGGTCCTAATCCTTCCACAGATGATGTACATACAAATCAATACATTTAGAACACTTAACTTATTGCTTTGTATTTGTGATGAAACCTTTAACCAGCATTACAAAATATATTTTCAAATCACATATCTTGCCTTTAAACAGTGTGTATATCCAATACTAAAATTCTAAGACAGTCGCATGCTGCATTGTTGCCACATTTGCCCATGTTTAAAACAGTGAGTGCAGTCCAGTTATCATTTTGGAAATTAAAAAGGCATTTTTGCATGAACATTGTACAACCTAATTTATATAAAACTATTTTAACAGGTAGAACCACACACATACACACAAACAAAGAGAACACATTATCGTCCAACTCCACGCTTCACTTCTTCCACTTAAGCTCAAACTTTAAGTCAAGTCTAACCACAGCTCTCCAGAATACAAGCAATGTCACTTAGGAGCAGAACATCAAGATTGAAATTAAAACAAAAAAACATAAAACCTCCCAGCAAACTCTTATCACTGCGGAGACCGGATCCCATATTGAAGTCCATCTCTTTCCATTCCGGACCACCCAGACCGGCCATCCTGCTTAAGATCTTTATGATACACTAGTACAGCAGGGATCTCGACACAAAACCCTCTTTTGATTCTTCCCATGTTCCCAAAACAAAGAGCTCATGTGAACAAGAGTATAAAACAACAAAAAGAAAGATTGCCGTCAACCTGCAGGGAATACCCTGTATTACAAAAATCAAAGATTCAGCAAATGTTTAAATAACAAACATATCCTTCATATTTGCATATTATTTCCAGCAGGGTTTAAAAGGCCACGCTGAAAGTCTAGAATCGGTAACGTCACAAAAACTTTCAAAATAAACAGAAGGGTTTAGAATTGTGAATTTATTTGCATAAAGAAATGTAGACTGCATAGCAAATGAAGATCCTGCATTTTCTTCACCAATCTAACCTTCAGATGATACTGATACATTTAATAATGCATCTCTTTCAAGTCAATTCAACGCTGATAAACATTTTTTTGAGCAAAGAAACTATTAGAAGTTCAAAAAATGCAAAACAGAAGCATTACAGCCATTAAACACACTAGCGATCACCAGTAGATTGCAAGTCCTTATATAAATATTCATTCCTGCCCTGAAAGACCTCCTTTAAAACCAAGAAAGGTGATACTTCCTCTCTGTCAACTCTAAGGGTCCTTATCAGCCTCACTCTCTCCCTCTCTGCCACAGGTACGCCTCTCTCTCCCTCCACAGAGGAAATGTGCCTCCCAGGGAGACGTCAGATAATCGCCCTGCTGAATATTGCAATATTCCCAGACAGCCTTGTAATGGCCTCTCTCTTCTCGTCTGCCGGTGGATGGAGAGGGAGATAAACCAAGACTCCCTGCGGGATGGCGAGAGACCGGACCACCTCTTCAAACCACATGAGGATTCAATATAAAATCGTTCTCCCTCACAGCCTTGTGCAGACAGACAGCTGTCTATTAATAGTTTATGGCCTGCCCTTTGGAGTAAATGTTAAGACTTGACTTGAGACTAGTAACATTTTTATTTTTGTGCAGAAGAATGTCTCCGGGGGGTGTCATGGCCATAAAGAGAGAGGGAAAAAATTGTCCTGCTCACTTTTTTCACCTCTTCATCCTTTCAACTAGGAACTGAAATGAGAGACATCTTTAAGATGGCTGTAAAGACCAAGGGCTAGGATACCAAAAAGGGACAACACAACCATAGGACTGTCTGCTACTCTTTCAAACACCTAAAAGCCCATTGAGAACAAAAAAATCTAGAATCTCAATAAGCCAATGGTCCAGATTTCATGACCCAATACAGTGTAAACCTTTTTTTATTGTGAAAAGTATACCAAAATGACCCTAATGTGAAAAAATTAAGTGCTTCATCTGGTTTATATTTATTTTAACCTAGGGTCTAAGGACCACTATGCAACATTTTTTTCCAGCATCTACAAAATAACAGAACTTGCAGCAAAATAACATTGTTTGATTAGACAAATTAACTATTTATTCTCCATCCTAAATATACATGTATATATTAGCTGCATTTAACTAAAAGCCTGTGACCCATTTTTGCATTGCACCAGTTGAAAACCACTGTGTTAGCAAATACATGGGAGAAAGATTTCCCGCTGGAAACTCTTCTGCATTTATTTAGATCATTACATCTGAGTCTCTCTCTCACTCATCCCTCAGGCAGAGAGTGAATGGAAAGGTTAGAGGTCCTGATAAAAGGTTGTCCGCATCTTTTTCAGGCATTATGTTTAGAGAGGGGCACCTACACTTTAGGAGAGACTTTCCGCCTTATGCTATTTATATCCAAATGGCTCCAGAGTATAGATGTCCAATGGTGAAATAAAGGATAACAGAAGGATAAAGAAAGACAGTAAAAGAGAGTGTGCAATCCAAACTATTAGTTTTGGATCCCAATATACATATACAATACAAATAACCAATACTATAATTATTATTATATATATATATATACAGTATGTGTGTAATAATATAGATATTAACATATATTTTATATCACCCTTTGTAGAGACTGTGTGTGTGTGTATTTAAATGTGTATACATTTAAGTACAAAAGTACTGTGGTGTGGGAATTTAGCTGAAATATAGTTTAATTTAACTCATTAGCATATAAATTAATTAGTTGATTTGCTTCTGAGACTCACAGGAGACTGTTTTCTCACTTTAGTTAAGTCTCCTAAACATTAATAATGTAATGTAAAACTGTCCTAGGTGGATTAATCCAAGTTTACCATTGCTCCAATTTTCTGTGGTCACGGACACGCACACACACACTAACAGTGAGCTGTTACTAAGGGACTAACACTGATCATGTGATCTTTTATCACATCAGCCTCCCAGAGTCCCAAACTTAATATGGCATCCACCAACACACCAGATATTACTTTTAATTTGAGATCTGAGATCAAAAACCAGTTTTGAAACATTATTACCTCTTTTTTTTTAACCTGTTGAGGATATTTCTATATCTATATTACAGAAATCCTCAGGTGAACACAAGGGCATAAAGGTATAGCAGTGGCTGTATTCATTATTGTTCGAAAGTCTCATTTTTAAAGCTACTGAGGCATCGCAGAAGGGATGTTATTTGTCAAAATAATGACATGCATTTGACACATCCAAAAGCAGTTTCTCTTCATGAATGTGTCTGTGCAGCACATTAGGTCAATGTATGTCCCCAAGGCCTTGTATGTCATTTTACAGTAAATGTGCTGAAAGCCCGGCGCTGAACCACAGTTCCCGTACACTGTGCCGAGCAGCGGGGGATTGTGGGAAATGAAGAATGGTGTTCAAACACATCCACTGGTACTGTAAGCTGAGTGGAAGCTCAGCTTGAGAGGGTTAATGAAGGCCTAATGAGGAAGCAGAGATCGCTGTGTGTGGGCCAGACTGGTCATAACTCAACCCTGATTGAAGGACCACTGCAAGAGGGAGAAATACAGGAAATGCTTTGCCACACTGCGATGTATCTCTGTGATACAGAATCACACAAATAATGTATTTTCAAAATAAAAAAAGGTTTTAACAGTCCCCCAGACTGTGTTCAGACAACAGGTATACAGTAGTCCCATCCATCATGTCATTACTGCAGAAATGAAAACAGACTAAAAATAAATATAAAGCTAAATCAAAAAAACTGCTGCGCTTCTCTAAGAAAAATACAGTTGTAGGGAAATGATTTAACATGATAAATCAGAACAAGCATAATATTGTGACATATTCATTTTAAATAACTGTTTTCTATTTGAGTATATATATATTTTTTAAATGTAATTCATTCAAAAACTTTTCAGCAGTCATTTCTCTAGTTTTCAGTCTCACACGCAGTCACATACAGTCTTTCAGAAATAATTCCAATATGCTGATATGATGCCCAAGAAAGATTTCTATGATTCATATGCAGTTGAAAATAGTTCTGCTTTTTTTTTTTTGTGGAAAGTAAAACGTTCAAAACAACATTTTGATAAACTGAATGCATTCTTTCTAGATACAAATATTAATACTTATACAAACAATAAATTCATCTATCTTTCTGACTTTTGCTGACGCTACTGTAATTGTGCAGTTACACACCTCACCTGTAAGTTTATTTGAGCTCACTTTAAAGCAATAAACAAAAGAAAATTCAGGTCTCTGAATATTATGCTTCTCAGCAACAATAAATGCTAGTATACAGTAAAGTTAATACTACCTGGATAATTATTTACTATTACTATAATTAAATGTCATTATTTATAAAAAATGTGTATATTTTATGCTGTTGTCAGTGTTTAATAAAAGCAGCCATTCAAACGTGCCAAAGCCTTTCAGTAGAGTATAAATCTGGCGAATTTCAAATCAGCGACACTAGATGAAACACACCTGGCCAGGTAGGGCCAGCTTCAATCCATTCTCTTCGCTCTGATACAGTTGCATGTAATTTGACTGCAGCCAGAAGCAGAGGCTCAGGGAGCCCAGCAGGTGCCACGACATTCAGCTGGCCCTCTTACCAGTGATCTGTCACCGCCAGGCAACCAGGCTTGTAATTACATGTGGACTGTGCCAGAAAAACTTTGACGCACTAGCTGTGACACATACACTCCTCTGCTTGGATTTTCTTATTGTTTCCGTCAGGGGTAATGAAAGAGACGGGTGGGCCACCGCAGCTCCTGAACCTGCTTATATCGGCCTAAAGGTAGGAGGAGATATGAATGAGACGCAGATGCAATGTGTGTTTTACGATAATTGTAATTACTGGAACACTGCGGCCCCTTTTCCAACAAATGATGAATATTATCTAGCGAAGAGGTGGCTGTGTAGCTCCACACAGTGTTTGAGTGGGTTGTAAGCAATTTGTCATCATTATGGGAATGCTGTGCAGCTGAAACTATGTGCACCGCATTGAGGAGCATTACTATTAAAAGCAAAGCGTTACAATATTCCATTAATCACGTTAAAAAGTAATAAATGATATTCTTTATTTATTTATTTTTTTATTTTTTACTAACAGTAATGCTTTAAGTTGCAGTGGACAAGTTGGTCAAGACTTTGCATTTTATGTGATACAATTACAAAATAACTTTTTTGTTAATTTAGAACAGCTGTTTTAAATTGCTTTAATATTTCACAAAAATACCTTGTGGCATATCTTGTCTATATTATCAGCTGAAAGGATTTATTTGTTTTTCCATAATTTCTATAATACCCATCATGCTCATCACATACATGCCCCTGAAAGCTCAGGTGAAACATATTTTATTTTTCAAATTTTGATGTTATGGTGTAAATGTAATAAGTAACGAGCTACATGCTAACTCCACAAGCCTCAGAGCACTTACAAAGAGGAAAAAGAACCAGCATCAGTGCTACGCTTTGTTCATTAAGAGAAAGCTGGCTCATAACGGCACGATGAGAAACGACGAAGAGAGTCCTGTCTGTCAGCATAAAGAGAGCAAGAGAGAGAGGAAAGACAGCGTGGGGGGGAGCTAGAGTGCCCAGTGAGAGGCAGGTGGAGACTTTCCAGGCCTTATTACCAGCATAATTACACACACCTGAGCCAGCCCTGCATGAGAGGACAGTAATTAAAGAGTTGGGAAAAGCATGAGAGAAACACACACACACACACACACAATAGCGCTCACATCCGGAGATCTGCCAATGGTTAAAGAGGTAGAGGAAAATAAACAGAGGAGATTAAACGATGCATGAACACACACAAATGAACACACCTACATCAGGTGATTTGTCAAATGTAGGAGAAGCAGGGTGGAAGATGTCGCTCTGTGGCGGTCACAAATTAAAAGGCATGTGTAATTAGACTGGCAATGGCGATGTTTATATATAATGTAGGGGGCCGAACACAAACTTCAAGCCAAGATCCTGAAATGATGTGGTAAAGACTCCTGGCGGTACAGATGATTAGCCAAGGCTAATGCTAACCTCTAAGTAACCTTGGTTTAAAATATTTAGACAACCCTCTGCGCGTTACTATATCTTCACAGTATCACAGAGACCAACAATTTGAAGTAATTCACACTTAATGCAAGAATGTTTTTTTAGATTTAAGCCAAGGCAATGCGATTTTACATTTTTCATATATACAGTATATACATATATGAAATTATTTTATATTATTTGTAATTTTTGTAATTATGTTTTATGTATTAAATATCAGTAATTTATTATTGGTATTATTATTTAAAAAATGCAGTTAGGTCAACAGTAGTGAGATGTTATGTTATGATCAAAAATAAATTAAATAATCTTGAATAATATATAATGAAATGTGATGAGCATTTGCCTCCTTTATGCATAAATGCAATACACAAAAAAATAAATGCAACTAAAATAACAGCATCTACCAGCAGGTTCTAACAATTCTGGGAAACAATTCATTTTGTATCCTAACGTGCCATTCATGAAAATAAATTTTTTATTAAAAAATATGTAAATTAAGAAAAATACTATACAATATAATGAACCCATATGTCTGATGATTTAGAACAGTACATAGAAAAGTACTGTGTGTGACAGACACTGTTTGTAAAAGTGGCTCTGACATTATGTTGTGATTTTAACATGTAACTTGCTGTTCCTTACTATTGTACTGACAATTAAGGAAAAGGACAAACCTTGCCATCTTTTCAAAAGATTATGATTATAATCATAATAAAATATGACAAAGGCATTTAAAATTCGTAAAGGTTAAAACACTAGCAAAACAAAAACAACTGTGTATCACAATGGTAGACTGTTTAGGAAGAAAAAAAAATTCTATAGGCAATTTCTCCATAATCCATTCCTTATCCAATTATCAGTCTCTTATCAGTATGTTAGCCTCTATTGCAAAAATTTTGTTGTGTAAAAATAGCTCAGTCCCACCTGATTGATAAACCAAAACAAGACAGGCAGAAAGCACTTAAGAGGTTTGGTCAGTGGTCTTCAGTCAGTCAGTTTGACATTCTTTTACCCCTGTAACGCCTCAAAGAGAGAGATTGGAAGGTTGGGAGTTGTTAGAATCACGGTTAAAACTGAATTATCATTTCAAAATGGGCTTCTGAAAGGTTTGCTTTTGAACCGAACAGCTGGATCTATACTTCAAAGAACGGTGGCCTTAACAACCTCGCTTAAGAAACCAGCAGTCATCAGGTGGACTGTGGGGAAAGTGCAGGTCAATTTTTCTGATAACTAGTAAATGTTTCACTCTATGAATAAGAATAAAATCTAATAGAAATGGAGCTAAACGAAGAACTCTGCTGAATAAAAAAAACAGCATAGGCTAGTTAGGTATGTTTTGATGCTGGTATGCTGGTTTAAGCTTGTCCTTTGCTGGTTTATGCTGGTCATGTGCTGGCAAAGATACAATTTAAACCAGCTTTAACTAACATCGAAAGTAGCATAAAGTTAAACTTCTAGCATATATGCTAATTTACATCCCCTGCTTGACACTGCAAGCTAGTTATCTTTAATCCAAAGATGTAAAATGCCATCTGCTAAGGGGGGTTGTTTGCACTATTATAACTGACTTTTATATTAAAGAAAAAATTTTTCAATAAAATGCCACTTTATTAACAAAAATATTATTTTAAAACAACTGCAATGCCACAGCTTCCAATTTAGCATCCAGGACTCATATAGCATCAATTATATAATAGACATTTTAACATGCTGCAAAGTGTTTTGTTTTATTAAAAACCACATTGCATAACATTTTCTGCATAAAACATTCAAATGCAATGCTCCTAAACTGTGCCCATAAGATGAAAAACTGATAATGAATTAACCACCATGCTGCGCAAATCAAGCCTGGGGATCATGGCTAAAAGATATCCTTCACAGATGTATAATAGAAAATTAAAATAGCAGCTATAAAACTAAATGCGGAGGAAGTGAGGGAATTACAGTGAGATAACTTGAAGCATTAAAGCTGCATGTCAGCAAAATATACACTGCTCTTGAAGTCTCTCCTCACAAGAACCCTACTTCAATGACTAAACAACAAGACATGCTTTTTTCAGCATTCGTTCCCTCTGGAGCGTAAAGAAAGCAATGTTTGAAAAGCTTGCATTTATATACACTAAATACAGGATACTGTAAAATGTCACAGTATGGGCGTAACTTTCGCCACCACTCTGGGGCTCTTGATCTGATAGATAATACGACAGTAAGTAAATGTCAACTAGCACACGCTGTCCTCCCACCGGATGAAAAATGGAGTCCATTTCACCTCAGCTGAAATGCGAACAGCTTATTTGACAATAACGCCATAGTCACTTTTTCTGGAAAATAGCCCGCAGCTGGGGAACATGCAGTTTCTTGAGGGACACATTGCCACTTTTTGGCTTTGTAATGGATTGGATAGGTGTTGTTGAGAGCAAGGGGAAAACGAGGCTCAACACAAGCGTGTGTCAGTGTAACATGAGCATACAGCTAATAGAGCATTGATCCATTAGAGCTGGTTGTCAGACTGCGGTGTTAGACTGTAATTAAGGTGATGAAAGGGGTTATCCTCTGTGCATGGCTAAAACAAAAGGATAGAGAGCAAAAAAAAAAAAAAAAAAGTAATATTCACATAACACATACCAGTATTGAAATATACAGTCAACCTTTGAAGTGGATCAAAAAAACATTTATAAAATTTGTTCTAAGAAAAGAACGCATTTTGCTTTTAGGTTTTAAGACAACTTTGATATAAGATTTATTTTTATCAAAGTCTCCTGCTCGGGAAGGCTGCATTTATTCATACATTAAAAATTGAGGATTTAAGAAGGGGGTCTCAAAAATGGCCAAAAAAAACATTATTTTACCTACTTAATAATTTTAAAGGAATAGTTCATCCCAAAAACAAAAATTCTGTCATCATTTACTCACCATCACGTAGTTCCAAACCTGTATGAATTTTATTGTTCTGCTGAATACAAAGGAAGATATTTTGAAGAAAGTTTAAGCAGGCTGTTTTTGACTTCCATGATGGGAAAAAAAAGAAAAAAGTAAGGAGTCATTAAACTATTCACTCAACCAATCTGTTCCAAGCCTGTGATTCATTCAGGAAAGAGCATGCATAAACATTCAAATTTAATGTTCCTAAATTGTGCACATAAGATGAACAATTTTAAATGTGTGTAATTAAATCCAGGCTAGCAAAGTTATTTTTCACAGATGTATAATAGAAAAGTATAATTCATTCAGTGTGTGCTGCTAAGATATACAGTATACACTGACAATCGCACATGTATATTTTGTATGCAAGACAAAGACAGAAGTGGATAGGGAAACAGAGTCGGTTAGTTTGTGTGAGTTTGCAACAGTGACAGCTCTCTCTACAAGATAATAATGCTAATAGTGCCCTCTGATGTGGGGTCAGATGAAAAAGATGGCAAATTATCAGCTAACAGGACAGCTGAATGCATGATATCATTTGCCAACAAGCTGGCTGCCACACAACCCTCTATTTTCCAACAGAGACAGAAAGACAGAGATTGAGAGTCTCGGATTGCCCGTTAATGAAGGATCCTCCAAAAATGACAAGTGGAGAGGCCACTGGCTCCATCTCTTTTTCGAGACCAGCTAGTGGTGTCCAGCAGTGCCCCCATAACCCTGCATTTTAATCAAACCTCTCCTCATGAACGATGGCATTCTGCCTGCACTCGGCATAAATCATCACTTGTTCACGTTCCCTCATAGATAAAAAAATACTTCAAAATCACCTTTAAAGGTCTACATTTTGTTCCTGCAGACTATTTTGGAGGCCAGGTAAGCATTAGCATTCATACTACACACACACACACACACACACATACACACACATATACATATACATATTTATATTTATATATATATATATAATTTGTACTGCCATTATTACGTTATCCATAAGAAAATCATTCTGATTGGTCTGCAATTACTGGAAATTAACTTGTGTTTATGTCTAATGAGGATTTATGCTGATATGCTGCTTTGAATAACAGTGCCTTGCAAAATGCAATAAATGAAAATAATAAATGTAATGTATAAGAAAGGAGTGAAGTACTATCCATTTTGTTTGTGATACACCCATACACACAAATTATTTAAAATGCATTATTATTTACCATTATATTCAATGGCTATTCAAGTTTAATTTAAAGGAACACCCGAAGATGAAAATGCACTTAGTCTCATGTGAGAGTAGATAACTCTATGCAGTTTAAACTCTCATTCTGACAGCATTGTACAAAATGTATCGGGATCCATAAGTTTGTTTCTGCATTGAAACAGATTTCAAATAATTTACAATAACATACTGTAACTTGCTCACCAATGAAACCTCTGCAGTAAATTGGGAGTTCAAACAGCTGATAAAAATGTCACAATAAAAGTCATCTAAATCTTGGATGGCCGAAGGGTCAGTAAATCTTTAGGAAATTAGAATTTTTGGGATAGAATTTTTTTCAGATAATTATAGTACTCAAAAGCATGTACTGCGCATATTTTGCATATATCAGTGCAGATTGCAATACGGGAGAAACTGTTCTAATACGTTGGCTGGTTATTCTAAAGCTGTTACTTGCATGCAAAGGACCCTTCAGCAACACAATGAATAGATTTAGCTTCTTGCAGATTAAACGACATCAGCCACGTCTGTGTTCTAAACATAGTCTGCCTTCTGGAATAACTGCAGGGAGCGAGCTAGTGTTTGAACCTTTGCAGAACATCAATCTACCTTTTTTCTCATCTCAGTTATGTGGAGTCATGCTGGGATTCCTCTGCAGGAGGTATGTCCTCTTACAGGTAAGGAGCGGAGAAAGGTATGCTGGAAATACAAACATGACACTGACAGACATGTGTCTTCTTCTCTGGAGTGCCATTGGCACTTCTCTCATCCATCTTTGTTTATCCTGTCTGTAGTCATCTAGAGTTAGTGCTTCTGACATCACGGGTAGGAGCTCGCAAACAACTAGAGTATGTGAGAATGTCTTGTCCTGACAAGAGTGTCAAAATCAGCGAGCATGTTTCCTTAAACAGCTTGTGAGAAGCAGTGATGTCAGCCTGAGAAAATTAGAAGTAGCGTATTCGCTGTCAAAGCTAGCTTTTTCATTCTCTTGTAACTGAACGTAGCAGGTAAACCCACCGCCCTGTGACTCCGCGAAGGTAGTGTGTCAAATCAGGGATCCAACGTGGTGGGACAAACAAAGAAAACCCAGAGAGCAGCTGACAAAGCCTGCACATACAGTATAGCTAAAGGCCAGAGCTATGTTCAAGCACCTACTGTAGAGAATGGTGGGATTTTCCCCCTTTTTTGATACTGTTATGGATGCTCTACCTATGGTAAAGAGACGATGTGTGCATTTGAATGAATTAAACTGAACAACTGCAATTTCAGACCTTTCTGCAAAGCGATTAGATAAAAGACATGCAATCTGGCATCTCTAATTCTGATTCTAAATAGCTCACACAAAACATGCCTGCTGAAATATTATCAAGGAAAAAGATTTGCATTTCTCTGACCATACAAGAAAAGATTCATGAATCAAAACAAGTGTTAGTCTACCAAGCAGGGAGATAAAGATACGCAGAACCAGAGAACCAGACACCCTGGAAACCAGAGGCGCCAGTTTTACCTCAAATTCCTGTCGTCTGACATTCAAATATATAATATACCTCTCTTGGTTTGCAATAAAGCACCATTCTGATATAGGCAATAATTCAGTATAGTTTTAGCACCTGGTAGTATTTCAGACAGGTAAGGGGGGCTTTGTGCCCCCTGCACATAGAAAGAAAAAAACTAAACAGATGCTAGACCCAGGTGTCCATTTAGACAGATGAAATAAAGCTGAAATAGCATAAACAAACTAAATTGAAATAAAAAATGATAGTAAAATCACAAAAGCACATAATGTTACTGAAATTTAAACAAAAATGTCAACCAAAAATATCAAATAAAAGCATCACGATGCCAGAGAAAGACATTTTTGTCTAAACGGTTCCATAAAGAACCTTTAACATCTGTAGAACCTTTCTGTTTCACAAAAGTTCCTTGTGGTGAAAAAAGGTTCTTCAGATTATAAAAAGGTAAACAAAACCAAAAAAGGACATGGTTCCTTTGTGCCTTTGACTGAATGGTTCCTTTTAAGCACCAATAGTGCACCAAAGAGTGTGCATATACACTATATAACACCTGTATATAAACAATAATACAATAAAACTTTAGCATTCCGAAAGGCACATTTGTGCTCATGAAAACGACGACAAAATAAAACATCACAAATCGTGTTTTAAAGCTAAAATATGCATAGACTAATGTGCTCTGCTTAACCTAGTTGTATCCGTAATAATTTTAACATCTTATATCAAATCATACCATTGCTGAGTTTTGACATCTCAGAGACAAGCACTACTACCAACTCGATCTCGCATTATTTATTCATTAATATTAAAAAACAATGGGGAAAAAGCATCTGAGCAAGCATAAAATTGTCCTGATATCACATCTCAATGCCAACACAGCGTGGATCAAGGCCATACAACTCAAGCACATCTGCACAGTATAAGGCAAAGGTTTGGCTCGTCAATATTGATTAGGTAAGAGACTGGGCCGTCTAGAAAGATTACCTATCAACAGCAGCCAGCGCTAATTAATATTCATGGGTTCAATCTCAGCCATATAGTGAAATCACAATGCAGCCATCTTCAGCCCTCCCCCCCCAAGGCACTTTAAAACTCGTTCCAGCTCCACTGTGTGGAAAAATCCTTGAGGGCAAAATCCCACTCTCCACACATGAATTGACCACACTGCAGGCCCAGCAATAAATGTCAAGTGGGTGTTTGTGAGGGAGAGTGGGAGGAGGCTCTGTTGTCCTCTCATCTTTGCACATTCATTTATATGACAAAGCTGTGCGCTTCCTCTTGGAGGACTGTTATTTTCCCTCTCTAATCTGAATAGATGAGCAGCCTCTACACATTCTGATAGAAGAGCAGCAAAATAAATTCTGAAGAAAAAGGTTTGGATAGGGAACACTTCTTAATTTAGTTTATCGTAAGGGAAGTCTGTCACTGGAAGATGAAGACGAACATTCATACTCTCTCGAGCAAAAACAAGAAATATTATCAGTTGGTAAAAAGATGTCTTTAAAGTTTCTTAAAGGCAGAAATAAACGGTAAATTCATAGTTTTTTTGTTGGCTGTGCAAAAAGTACTCTTATATATAAGGGACAGTGCATTAAAAATGAAAATTGTGTGTTTGTGTGCATTCAATAAAAGACATAAACCACACAGGTTTGGAATGACAAGATTTGTTCTCTTCTTTTCGGTGAACTGTACCTTTAAGAATCTGGGAGTTACATGCACTATGGCTGTTTTCTTTCTTTGCTTTGACAGATGCGGCCTCAAACCACCAATAATATTTGAGGTTTTGGAAACTTAGTGGGTGTTTATTTCCGCATTCAGCTGAATCATTAGAAGTTTCCACAAGCCTTTTTGGAGACATCTGAAATATGCCATTTGATCCATAAAGTGGCCCTGAGATCCACAAGTGGAATTAGTTCAAATCTTGCCAGAAATCTGGTAAACGCGATCAAAAGCTCCCATGGAGTTATAGCCAGTGATCCGTTCAAGGCCAGACTGAAGATCAGAGAAGAGATTTTGGCGACTGGGTGTTTCAGGAGACGAGTCATTTCGCTATCAGCACCAAGGGTTTGTAGTAAATCCTGTTTCGACTCGAACAAACTTGTTAATCGCTAACCTTGAAATAAATGTGTGTCTATGTTATCTGATGAATAGAGCGATAAGCTTCTCTTATCCAGCAGTACGCTAATCATCAGCACCTCCCATTGAAACGTCCCCTCATGTACAACCAACACTATCACACTTCACCCAACAGGCCTGTATTAGCAAACTCATTAAAACAGGACTCATTTTTCATGTGTCCTTGGCTAAATCTATTACTCCCTTTTTACTGCGGCTCACTTTACAAGGGCGTACAACTTAAGGCTCAAACAATACCGGCTCTGAAATAGTCACATTTTCGCAATGCCTCCACTGTTGCCACTGAACACTTACAAGTAAAATATAATTGAGAACCAGGCCCCTAAAATTTAAGTGCTTCATTAAAGTTGTGTTTGCTTTCAGTGCTGCCAATAAAAAACTCTCTGCACTTTTTCCAAGTGAGGAACGGGTCATGGTCTAACCTTATGAGTCCTGAGAGACACACTTCGCCTTAAAAACTAAACTAAGGTGCCCTCTATGTAGTTAAGTGTTTGTTACAAAAACCCTAAAATGGGTAGTCTCGTAAAATCTATATTTTATAAACTTTCTGCAATGGCCATTTTACATTTCTTACAGAGAAGAAATCCAATCAGCGCATGCCATAGTTGTGGGTGTGCATTTTTGATGAGGTTAAAGATCAAAACACGATAAACCGCGAAGATAATTTGTACCCAAGCACTGTAAATTAGCTTATAATACAGAAGCAAAACAATTTCCGTTAATAAAGTCTTTTAAGTTTTTGAAATGGAGACCAAATCAGTCCCCATATTTTCTTTCCTTAAGACATGGCTTTCATATATATAAAAAAAAATTAAATAAAAAAAAATGATGCTATATACAGTACAGTAATATCTCCTTTCCATTGTTTTGGGCTGCTAACTACTGCCATATGGATGAGATAGACACTATTGCGTCATGCCAGACTTATGCATTTTATCATCTTACACTCTTGACACAGTTTCAAAAACTAAATCTGCTAAAGATGTGTGTTATAATAAAATATATAATGAGAAAAATTTGTAGTCACCTAATTAGTCTTCATTATCTCTCAGTTTTGAGCGTTTTCAACTTTAATATTTTAATAGCATTTATTATTAAAAGTCATTCAAACTACAAAAAACTAATTGAAGCTAAGAACTCTAACCTAAATTTTAACAAATCCAAACTTTCTATACTGCCATAAGGCAAATCAATCACAACAATACTGTCTTCAGTTGTGCGTATGGCTAAATTAAACATTTTTCATAATTAATGAACTTTACACAGTTATTGAACTGAATTGAACTACAGGTAAAAGCCTGGAAGTGGATAATAACCGTATTGTTTTGCTACATCTGCATTACAGCAACATTGTTTGATAATTCTTTTTTAAAGTGAAATTACAAAAGTGAATTATTTATTTCTTGATTAATATGTAAATAATTTTCCGTCACTATTTCTGTTGTGTGCAATGGTAATACAAAACTGAATATTTGTAGTCTTGGGAACTACAATCATTCAGATACTTGAGGGGGCGCTCTCTCTACCACCGCACATTAATTCACACTGTTTTATGCTCTGATCTGTAGAAGAGCTGTCTGCTGCTGCTCTCCAGGCTGGGGCCAAACAAAACCCTGTCCACTTAAAAAATAAAAAAGGATCTCTTGTAGTGCCTCTTAAACCATTCACACCCAAGACAGACCTTTATCTCTCTCTTCCCCACTCCGTCTTTCCTCTTCCCTCACCTTTCTCTACATGCGGTGAGGCCTCCTGCTGGGCCTCTCTTTTTCCGTCTGCCTCTTGCCAATCAATATGAACAAACACAAACATCTAATAACCACCTAAAGAAACAATGAATTCAGAAAGCGGATCCAATTAGAATTCTAAGTGGTGGGCAGCACTGCTTCCATAGCTCGGCTGAACAAACTAGCATGCCGGGAGTCAAACAGAGGGCTTGAGGACATGCTCTGTTTGATTGGTCAGTTCAGGGTCTGTCTGGGTTGGAGAGCTTCTCCCTGATGTTTTGTTCCTCTTCTGTTTATTCAGATGGGCGTAAGAAAACAGGTTGAAATTTTGCGATGTTAAAATAACGAAGTACTGGATTGAATGGGAACCTGAGATACGAGAAGAAACGTTTATGTGCATGTTAGGGTTGTGCTGCATTCAGAAGTAAATAAAAAATGTCTTTTAAATTACAATTTAATCTCTGAATTCTGGCGGCAAACAGAATGTAAAATTGCTATTTGAATTAGACTGAGAGATACAAATGATGGATGGATGGATGAATGAATAAGTTGACAGAACAATGATATAATGATAAATTGACAGACAGACGGATGAACAGAAAAACAGAAAGAATCAGACAACTAGATAGATGAATGGATAACGGACAGACAGACCAATAAAAAGATAGAATGATACATTGACGAACAGACAGACAGAAGGATAAATAGACAGATAGACTTGGACGGACTTGGACAGACAGACAAGCTAGCTATTGTCCCATAAGCTCAATGCAGCATTATGCTGGTTAACCCAGAATCCTCCACTGCAAAGAGAGATCCCATTAACACGGGCGGTACCTGTTAACCATAGTGACCCTCGAGTGCTGCTGCGCTGGTCGTTTCAGAAAATACGCTTTAAATGATCCTTTTTATGAACCGTAAAGTAAGAGGATCCACTCTAAATACTGCAATCAGTCTGTAGCGTTTCAAACACTTCTACCCAGAGACCATTTTACATTCATAACGTTTTATCTGCATTTGAGGACGGTTCACATAATCCATTTTTGGAAACGACTCGGAAATTCAAAAGAGACCCATAAAGTAAATGGAACCAGTGTAGATACATAGTGCAGTTAATTGAAGATTGAATCTAATTTTTGATTAATATCCCTTTGAGCTCTTTAATGACAGCTCATTTCAATGAGAGACCTTTTAACCTACAGTAATATGCATTTCATCACTTAACTCATTCCTAGCCATAGCCTTGCTCAGACAAGACACATTATACTCATTTACCGTCTGAGCAGAGTAATGCCATCAACAGCACAGGATCATGTGACTCAAATACAGGTGCAGCTCTTTAAAAGCACAGCATCGGAGACCTCAAAGGTCCCGAGACGCCGTCTGCTGATCTCGATATTTAATTTGGAGTACTACCTCAGACGCCTCGACATGTCAAGCCATTTCCTGTCAAGACGGTGACAGAAACAGGCTGTAGTTTTCACAGTGCTTTCAGCGGGTTTGATGGACAGTTTATGTACGTGGGGGATGAGTAATCCTGGGAGTATCTGAAAAGGCGTTATGCCGTGGTGGTTTGTGTGCGATTTATGAAGCATCCAGTCTAAGAGCATTTCACTAACACACCGTCCCTCCCACCCTCGGCTCGCTGTGACTACCCCATGAACTCCCTAATCAATAGCGAATCTGTCTCAGGCCTGGTCTCGCTGAGAAAATCGATTTCCCCAGGCGTCTCCAGCAGTGTTTTCCATTGGCTGGCCGGTGGAACCGTCCTTGTAACCAACTGCTAAGAAAAACACTTTTTTTTTTCAAGCTATGAATGCCAGTTTTGCCAGACACCACAAGTGTGATTCCACACATTGAGATCCTTAATGAATAACACATACTCTGGGAAGGTGACACTTCGTGACAGCAATACTGAGACAAGCTAAAAGGCAGTAATGCTCATGCATATTTATAGGGTTGAAATAGCAATGTGCCAAAATATAAAAAAGGTCATGTGGAAAGTAGATGAAGAGACATGCAAACATATTGCTTTAAAGCATAAATGTACATCTAAATGTTAAAGGGATTGGTCACCCAAAAAACGTGCTGTATCTGACTTCTGTGGAACACAAAAGCCGATATTTAGAAAAACTGCTCTAATTCTAATCTCTCACACTAAATAGGATGGATAGATACTATGCAAATAATGATGCATCCGATCTTTAAATTATATGTATTTAATTCCTTGTTTAAAAAATACTGTTAAACTAGAACAAACTCAGAAACCCGCAGGAACTACATAACTAGAATTCCTCCACCTAGTCGATTTAGACACATTACAGCTGAAATAACAAACTGTAAAATAAATGAAAGTGTTTTAACAAAAATACAAGCTTCACATTTCTGCTAATAAACCCTTTGGCTCTCTTGCCTGTTAGGTTTTCATTGTAAGCGCATAAATGTAAACACATTTTCTGCCTTTTTTTTTTACAAAACCGAGGACGAGTCATAATAAAAATATTTTCCGGTAATCAACCACAAGCCTCAGATGCTGTGGATAGAATGTGACCCACATTTAACCCGGACCAGTGTTTTTAATGACTAGTGTTATGATAGACAGAAAAGTACACTACTATTCAAAAGTGTAGGGTCAGTAAGATTTTTTTAGTCACTGTTGTTTAAAGACTTATTTATTTATTTTAGCAAGGTCGCATTAAATAGATCAAAAGTGGCACTAAAGAGATTTATAATGATTCAAATCATTTCTATTTTAAATGTTCTTTGAACTTTCTTTTTTCAAATAAAACTCACTAATAAAATGTGTCCACAAAGGTATTAAGCAGAACAACTGTTTTCAGCTGTAAAAATAATAAGAAATGTTTCCTGAGCAAATGCTTTCTTTAGCATCAGAGATATAAATTACAATTTGAAAATATATATTTTTTTGCATTTTAATAATTTTAGAATATAGT
>JAUCMT010000024.1:11921961-11971749 GCA_032357475.1 Enteromius thamalakanensis | reverse complement strand
ATGAAATATGGCAGTTCAATGAAGTGATGCTTATTGTCTGACATAGGCTTACTATCCAGGTCGTTACAGCTTAAAGTGATATGTTTTTGTAAGATGTTTTATTTGAAGGTGTGAGTGACAGTTGTCTGAGGTTGTATATTTCTTCCCATCTGGCACCAGAGATGAGTGAAAGGGGCTGCAACAGGTACCGCAAGGAGATCCAGATCATGGAACACTTTCAAGACTTCCTGTATGAGGTGGAGGGTATGCGTACAACTGCTCAGTGTTGATTATGATTCCTGATTACTAGGAGTGTTGAATTTAGACATTACACCTAAGCCGGTGGAACTGGGCTAAACACTGAATTATAAGTAATGTAATTTTATTTTCCAGCAGTGGAAGACTGTTCGTCATATTGAGGTCCTTTAGACTGATCTCTGATTTTAATATAACTCTATTACTGTACGATTTAAATACAGTCTATTTACCATATAAGGGGCGTCTTGTATTAATGGAAAAAAGTAGTGAAGTAGAGTAATAACTACAACACATTGATCCAATCAAAACATGAAAATGCACAACCCTTATGATTACCACTGTCTGCAGTGGTGTAGTATCAGGCTGCTATATTAGGAAAGAAGGGTAGTAAATTGAAAAACAAAAAATATGGTCTCTCTTTAGTATAACTTCATATATATATATATATATATATATATGGTTTTTTACACACACACACACAAACTGTCCTTTTTTTCTATGTAGCTGAACCAGATGCCACATTTGAAGACACCCCAACTGTACCTTCAGTGATGCAGTGGATTACGGGGTCAAGCACACAGGCATCTTCTTCTTTCCGATCGCCAGAACTTTAAGATCATAGTGAAGTTTGACCATGACTGTAACAACATGCCTCACACCATACTACTATCTGCTACCCAACAGTCAGTGTTTGCACAAACACCATAACGTTACCCACTGCACACGTCAGACTACGAGTCATTTAAGAATGTCATGACAACAGCAATTAAAATGGCGCAGAACATGATGCATCTGTGATTTGCAGTTCATATACTTCGGTTTGATTTGTTAAGTTATTTGTGTTCCATGACTACCTTGTCTTTTGATGAGCTTTAAATAAACCTTTTTTCTTACATTAAGCTTTTGTTGCCATTATTACTGTATGAAATGATTAATCTAATACTTTAATATACAGGTGGATCTCAAATTAGCATGTCGTCAAAACGTTTAGTTTTGGACTAAATCTATTAAAACAATGAAAACATTTTATATGGATTCATCACATAGATGTATATTTTAAATGGCTTATGTTTCCATTATGATTATAACTTGCAGCCAATGAATACTCAAATTTTAATTCGTAAGAAAATTAAACTTTTGACAAGAATTTAAACAAATTCTAGAGGGGCTCTGTAATGACCTAGTAAAGATATTTTGAAAAAAAAAAAAAAAAAAAACGAACAACGTTTTGGTGATATTCTTATTGAGCTTCCTAGCACCAGATTGACATGCATGGAGATATTTATTAGAGGACTTTTTAATTAGACTGCATTAAATTAACTGTTTATATATTTTTATATTCCCATAGTCCTAACAACAGCCACGAATATGACCATGAACATCATCCTTTTCACTGTTGCTTAATTAGGTCCTTAAGATGTCAGACCCCACACCACTACCATATCATTTTAGCTGGGTGACAAGGCAAGAATTTGAAATAAAAATAAAGGGTCAAATTGTTGTGTTTAATAACAGCAAAAACATGAATAATAATAAAAAAAAACATAAAACACTATGGTTTTGTATGCCTAAAACACCTATTTAAGGAATGAGACCAGTTGAAGGGCGTGTAAATAGAGATCCTGCCCAAGAGAAGAAGAATGTACGGTGGGGTTCAGAACTTGTAAGGCAGCAAGAGCCTCAGCTGACAAGGGGCATGCACTTTCTGGTACTATGACTCCATGTTCTGGATCAACACCACCAGCTTCATGGTCATGCAAGAGTTCGATCTGTAATAGAAAAAATACAAATATGAACTAATTGTCTTTCAACATAATGTGAGGTTGACTATTCATACCATGTTGGGTAGTACTTATCAAGATACTTCATGTACATACAACCTTGAAAAAATAAAATCTAAATAAATGAACACTAAACAAACCATCTTGTCTTCTTTTCCAAGGATTTTCCTAAAACTAAGGGCTTTTGCGTATAGACTGAATAGTAAATTTGGTCATTATTGGCACAATAGTTACTTTAAGCTGTAACGACATGGATAGTAAGTCTATGTCAGACAATAAGCATCACTTCATTGAACTGTCATATTTCATATTGAGTTGTGCGGACGATAAGCTGGCTACTGAAAAAAAATAATGCCTGACACAGCTAGTTAGCGCACCTAGCAATGGAATTAATTATATACGAAGTTGTTGTTAGTTGCAAACTGATAAGCACAAGCTAGATTACAATGTTATCCCAGAGACTGACAAGCACGGGAATAGCCTCTTTCATCCTCTGGTTAACCATCCTATTTCTGCCGCAAAGGGTTGCAAACTGTCTGTCCTGTTTTGGCCCCCGGGACGTTAGTGGATATTCTTTTATTACTGTCATCGGATATAATTTGTAACCTACACGGGTACGTCCCGCGCTCAAAATAAAAGCATCTGCCTCTGTGTCTGTGAGCGTTTGACCATCACACATACTGATAAACTTGACCTAAGTTAACAATCTTAATTTTTAATCGAAAAATTAAACAGAGTAGGCTAATAACATGACACCAAACATTTTAATACTGTTTGTACGTACCTGTACGTCCAACTCCCAACTCCACTCTCCGCGTCTTGCTGCAGACCGTCGCTTCTGCTTGTCAGAAAAACGTCGTTGGTGCAGACACTTGTCAATCAAACATGTGCCGACCAGTGGAGGAGCACACGCCCACTGTGGGATGTTTGTTTCAAAAATGTTCAATCCAAAAAAACGACTTCAAAAAAACCGACTTCAAAAAACCGACTTCAAAAAACAAACGACTTCAAAACTTTTTTCAGTTCATTCAAATAAAAATTCCCTTCAAATCAAAAAAGATATTTTCAATCAAAACAAAAGGGTTCAAATGCTATTTTTTGAGTTTCAAAACTTTTTTTTGCATTCAAAACGTTTTTTTTCCCATGAGTTTTTTTTATTGAAGCGTTTTTTTTTTTTTATTATTTATTTTTTTTTTTTTTTTGTTACATTTTAATAATTTTCCAAAATTATTTGGATCTAATAAATGTAGCCTTGATGAATTTAGAAAGACTCCTTGATGATATATGTATATTTTTTTTAAACCAAGCATATGACTGGTACTGTACTTCTATGTTAATAAATTAAATTGTATGGAGTAAAAAAAAAACATTTCTATTTCCTTGGAAAAATAATTAAGTATGCAACTTTAGTATTAAAAAATTCACAAAATACTACTTGGGTATACTAATTAAATACATTTGCATATGTACTTTACACTCCTGGTAATATGATGATTCATAGATGATTCACAGGCAGACTGTTTGTTTCTGATTGTCCAAGGTGGCAGTCGGTAAGTCAGGGACGTTTAGTGTGTGGAAAAGAAAACTAATGTTTAAAAACAGATAAAGAGAGCCTCCTCCTCATCTCTCCCGACTCCCTTTTCTAAACCTCTAATAAACAGGAACATCAGCTATATCCCTAAGTATTATATATGTACCCAAGACACTAATTAATGTTCTTGATAAATACATAGTGTTAAGCCACATCGGGGGACTAATTAGGCCAGTGGTAGAAGGAGCCAGTGGGTGCTGGGGCCCTCATCATGGGGGACAGGGAGAGAGAGAGACGGAAGAGCACATATTCCGTCATGATCTTCTCTCCGGCTCCACTGAGAGTATACCGCACTAACTTAATACCCCCAGATCTATAAGTAGAACCCCTGTTGATGCATCAGTGGTAAAATAATTAAATGTAATTCATCTTTACCTGGCAAACAGCCATTTTAAACAGAGAGTGTGGCTGAGAGCCAGTTGGGGAGGGTAGAGAGAAACAGTGGGCCGGTGTGTGTCAGGGGAAGAGTCGACTCCACACCCCTTAACTAAATCCAGGTGGACACCCTCAAACCGTCTTCAGTGCCAACTGCAGACAAAGTGGGTCACCGTGTCCAAAGGGGATGAAGAAAGGGAAAAAAAGGTATCAGATTTCAGACAGGGCTTTCAAGCATGGCCCGTATTAAGACAAGCACATCTATAATGAATGTCAATTCATATGTACGCACACATAGCGAGACAGATAGAACGGTAACTCGCCACAGAAGGGAATAATGGAATATTATAAAAGAGCACAGTGGTGAACGCTACTAAAATTTATTCTGCTGCTATGAGCTTATGACGTAGCAACTGTCATGAGCTTCCCTTATTTTCTCACTCAGCCAGCACGTTGCTTTATTTTACATGTAAACACATGGAAATGTTTTCAAAATTTATATATTGTATTTATATATGCCTAAGACACATATACTGTAAAACATAAACATTTTTATATACTCGAGATATATTTTAATGCATTGTTTTCAAACTGTTGAGGGGGCCAGATGGAGAAAAGAAAAATAATAACACTAATATATACTATAGCTCCTTAATTATAAAAATGTTCCTATGTCCAATAAATAAATAAATAAATAAATAAATAAATGCATTCATCACAACCTTGTTTCCCCCCTTTAAATTATTTCAAACACTTCATATTAAACTTATCTTGAAAGTTTTTTTTTTATACTTTCTGCTTTTTAAAAGACCATCATGTAAAAATGTGGCTTTATCCTTTTTAAGCAGCTTTAATAATAAATTATGCAAATCCATCATAAAATATTAATTATTACATATAAAATTAGACAATATAAAGAAAGATTGAAAAACACTTAATACCCACTTAATATTTACAGTATGAAAGTTATACTGTAATAATAAATTACCATTGAGACAACAGTCTCAGTGAAGATCATGCTTGAGATGAAATTTCACATTAATTTTTACTGTCTTCAAAACATTTATTTTTTAAATTATGCAATAATTATGTGCAAAATAAAATGTAAAAATGTGCATTTATGATACTGTATATACAGTAACACAATATGCTAGTTGTGAAGTTACTCTTATTAAGTCAAATACAGAACCTACCACACATGCTTTTTAGAAAACTTTATAATTTGAGATGTTGGGGAACTAACACTCTGCTGGTGATTTTAATGACTTTCAGAAAAGCTGAAATGAATAACAGAATTCTCCTGAGATGTATGTTTCATACACATACCATTCTGCATTATTAGTGAATAAATGACATAATTTGTGAAAGTGTAAAAATTCAACTTTGCCCAAAATGGCCCGGTTGAAAAAACAGCCTCCTATGAAAACATTTCAGTGTGGTTTGCCACCGAGAGCACCAACCGCTTTCAAAAGCAAAGAATTTCTACAAAGATTCTCTACAAAAAATTTCTACAAAAAAAAGAGCAAATCTGGACTCAGACTCTTCTACTCTGACACATCAGCGAAGCGCCAAGGAGGCATAAAACATTACACCCAGTGAAGTGAACTGCATAAACGCATGCACAGTCAAACACATATAAACATAAATTTGACTCTGCAAAGTGGGAAACATTCCTGCTTATTTATTAGCTATTTCTCTCACTACTACATTTTTACATCTTGGTGGGATGCAGATGACAGCTGCTTTCCTATACCAGTGTTCTACAGAGGAAAACATTTATATAGCTGGCGGTGCAAGGTTATTAGTCCACAGCAAGTGTGTATATAAGTGGACGTGTCCAAGGAGGCTAGAAATAGACGGCTGCAATCATGCTGTATGTACCCTTAGGATACTTTGCATAAAGACTCCTATTCTTCATTCAAACATCTGACACCTGATCCACATCATACGTCTGCCCTGTACGAGGGCAACAATCTGAAAACCGGCATTCAGTGCTCTGACAAACCGCTGACAGCCACTTTATTCCCCAGCACTGTGGCAGGAATGGGTCATCCATTTAGAAAGGAACCTTGAACCTTCTGGTTTTTAGGTTTGGAGGGCAGGTAATCAGATATAACGTCAAGGGCACAGGGCACAGGCATGTAAGCCATCATTGCAAACTGATAGCTGATTCATAAACATAAAGCCCCGGAAAATGGGTTTTGAATTATAGTGTCCAAATAAAAAAAAGAGCAGGATAAGCACAAAACAAACACTACTCCAACATTGGACATTATGTTAAAGTTTATAAAACAGTCTTTGCGGTTTTGTGGTTGTTGGTGAGATTCGAAACCGGAATTAGACCACTTTCAATTCATGAGATGGAATTGGCCATAATTCCTGTGGGGAAGTCGAATTGGAATAGGAAGAGGAATTGCAATAAACACTTTTCACACTCTCAGGGTTCATAGAAGCGGAAGTTATCATAGTTGGGTAAAAAAGGGTTAATGGAACCTTCAAATAACTCTGTTAGGAGGAGGAAAGTGGGAGGTTTTCATAAAGTTCTTTATATTGCACCTAAAATCTCTTCAGCCCTTTATTATGGGACAACTCCTCCAAAAGGAATATGTTCCCAAGGCAAAAGGGCCAGGGCCAAACCAAGTACAGCAGTTCTGGACACAGACACAGAACATTAGGTATAATTACATTGTGTTCCCTCCTCGAGAAAAAACGGCCGTAACTCAATCCAGGCCGGTGTTTGTCGGGGCACTCCAACAACAACGTGATTCTTCCCTCCGTCCAAACCGCATGTGCACAGGTGAAGGGAACTTCCCCTTCATTAAGTTATCTCTGTAGCCTCTCTGCTGTTTTCTTTGGGTTTGCTGTATCTCTTCCTCTCATCTCCGATGTAGCAACACTGATCCTTTGTTAATTCTTCCAAGATTGGCTAACAATGCTATCCCAATGAGACGAGAACAAAAAAGAAAACAAACTCTCAGAAGACTGAAGCGGGTTAAGTAAACAATGGATAACCGACGGGCATAACACGGCAACTGAGGGCATGCTAATTTTCTGGCAACACGCGCACAGCAGATTTTTCACCGGGCTATTTTTACTCCAGACTACTTCTGCTTCTAATGTGTGTGTGTGTGTGTGCATATATTTATACACACACACACTTCAAAATCATTGTAAACACTGCAATTTAGTTCAATAACGCTGATCGGTTGATGCCTGCTGACTGCCCTCGGGTTGCCATACTAGTCCACATGGTGCCCATCCGCTGGCATCTGCAGCGCATGACACAGACAGATGGCAGGATGTGCCACTGTAAGGGACTTCACTTCTAGATCAGCGGAGTCGGGCAGGTCAGCAGACAGCTTTACCCACTGAGGCCCGTGTCACGCAGGCAGGAAATGACATAGTAACCTTTTTTATCATCCAGATGCCCAGAGGGGGGAAAAGTAAGTGCAGAAATATAGACTGGAGGCTGGAGAAGGCACCAGTTATTTTCTTTGACAAATATGAAGGAAATGACCGCACAACGATGACAGGATGGAAACACGTCTGAACTGATGTGATAATAATTTGATTATTCTTAAAGGAACAGTTTTCCCAAAAACTTAAATACCGAGACAATGTATTCACCTATTTTGCAAAAAGGACTTTTTGTGTAGTGGCTATTTTAGCTCAGCTAAAATAGTTAGCGTTATTTGGTATATGCTTTTATCTTGGTATATGCACTTTTGCACTCAAAAAAAAAAGCACAATATTCAACATAAAAACAAACTATACCGTATTTAGTGAATGCGTCATTTTTAATGTAATACAGCAATGAATGTTTAATTAATAAAATATATTTTCTTTTCCCAAATTGTATCAAAAATAGCACATTTCTGACACAAATAGTGTGATTATAGCACATTAGTGTGTAAATGATGTAAACACTTTCTGTGTTAAGAGGGTTTACACACTGGCTGATTTAAAAGTAACACAAAATGTGTTGTCCTTATCTAGACACATAGATGTGATAGGAAATAACACATCTTTTTTTCTTTTCAAGAGTGTGCATATAGTTTCTAACCTTGCATGACTTTCTTGTGTGGAACTGAAAATGAGATTTTTTTTCTGGACACTCTTTTTAGTGTAATAAAAGTGAATGAGCAGTTTGAAAATGGCACAAGAACACAGAAAAGGAGTACTACAAAAGTGATACATGCACTATATTTAATGTGATATGCATATGCATAGATTTGTATAAGAAACCAACTGAAAGTCAGCAGCCATGTGAAAAGTATATGTGAATCTTTTTCTTTTAAGTCAGATCTTTCCAATGAATAAATTGTTCTTAGTAAAAAAATTGTTCAGGAATTCGATTCTCAAGTTCAACTCATTAACTAGTACTTGATGATACATTCACATCCTTTTTGAAACTTAAAAGCCCCTGTCTTTATTCACTTAAATTATACAGAAAAACGTACAGAGGAGATACTTTGAAATACCTTTTGTGTTTCATGAAAGAAATATGAGTTATCGTTCATTAATAACTTTCCTTTTATTTTTGGTGAACCACATTATCACTCTGTGGAAACAAATCACTTAACTGAGTGTTCGAGGCAGGTGGTTATATTTAAATAAGGGAAAGTGTCTCAATTCAACATCTTAACTCAAATTTAGTGGATCTGCCGCAAAATCAAGATGAGCTTCTTAAAAAATGACAACCATGCCAGCTGTTTCTTCCTAATAGCAAGAAAAGGCTGCAAAAAACGAAGCTTTTTACATTCGAAGCATCAAATTCTGCCAATTTCTGATCGGAGAGAATCGACTAAACCTGCCAGCTTTTACAGGAGGGCATCTGAGAAGCATTTCCAAAGCATTGAGCTGATGTAATTCAGACAGCATCATTAAAACAAGGTTAAAGACTGCTAGAAAAATCGGCGGCCTGCCCAGCTGTCAGAAGACGTTTACAGACATCCTACGGGTATACGTTCTGTGTGAAATTTTAGATGCCAAGTCAAAATGCTGATGGAAACCTCTCCACCTCAAGCAGTGGGACGGCCTCCAGATCGAGGATTAAGGGTTCAACTTCCATCTGGGAGGGACAGCAGACAGAGCACTTAGCACACAATTATAATCCGTTAAAAGGTAATAAAACAGTGACCGCACAGCCATTTGCACTCCTTCTTTTGTGCCCTCAGTAAGACTCGGTCTTGCATGCACAGCATGATGGGATGGAGCAATGCACGCACTGTCCTTATTGTCAACCTTGAGTATAAAATAACTGCTGCTTATAGGAATAGGTCACAATAATCGACTAGTCATCGCATAGCATAGCATATTCAGATTACTTCTTATCAGTGGTGTGACAGCAAAAACTTTACATAAAAAACACTGAAAATAAATCTCATGCTAGTTGCAACTCTAAGAATAAAGATAAATGTTTCTTATTTATGTATTTTTATTTTATTTATTTACTTTTTCTATGCCACACCATAGGAATTTCTTTTTGTCAGCTACTTATATACGTATAATATACCAATGAAAATAACAAAATTAATAATTTAAATTTAATCTTGTCAATAGACACCAAAATAACTGCTGCTTCTAGGAATGGAACAAAACAACTGACTAGTTGCTGAATTAGTAAGACTAACTAGTTCATCCCAAAAAAATGTATACATACTGTACAAATACACACACAGGCTCACACACAAATATATATATATATATAAATATCTCACTCATTAACTAGTATCCTATTGTGAATCATCTATATTAAAAGAGTATATAGATCTGCCTTAAAACTTCCCATCAATGCCATAAAACACAACTTCAACATAAAAGCATTTTTAGTCCAGTTTGGTGCATTATTTCCACAGCTGATAAGACCGGTGCTTCTCTTCCTTTTCGTAATGAATGTTTCTTTCTCTTATTTAATTACATTTTACAGTACTTTAATCAGCAGTGTCCCTGCGGGAGTCCAGCTCTCTGGTTATCTGTCTATGTTCCTGGCATCACGATCACAGGTGGCAAAGGGCCACTCGAAGGCCCTGGGCACTAAACACAGCTTGGGCCTCAGACCAAGACATGCGGGAATGAACCTCTATCAAAAGGATGTAAGCTTAACCTCTGGACATAACAATGGGAGTCCAGATCAGATACCACTGCACTGCCAACAAGTGTTTAGAGTGTAAAAGAGCTTCAGAAAAGATGAGATTGAGACATAAATTCAGTGTTTTCTGAAGAACCTGTTATCAATCAAGTAATTCGATAAACAGGTAGCTGACCTGGTTAAGATGCTTAAACAAATTAGTGTTTTGATCACACCACTATTCACTAAATGCATACTAATTTAAAAGCTGCAACAGTATACAATAAACATGGGATCTGATTTGATTTAGATATGACCTTTTCTAGCCCTTCCTAAAATATTCAGGCTTTTCAAAAAGTTGATTTGAACGGTTATCAGTGATTTGTTGAATATATAAATTAACTATTTGTTCTAGTCTTTAACTTTTTACAAAGTCCTAAACCATCCTCACCGAGTCATCATTCACAACATTTCCATGAAATGACATGAAAATTCCTGAAACAACAAGGCATCAGTCAAGTACAAAATCCTAGAGCTGTACTACTGTAAACTAGGCAATATACTGTAGCTATATACCTCCTTCAATACTATACAGTAAAGTTGACGTCCACCTTCTTTCCCACCATGTACCGTAAAATAAAAGAGGTCTTCATTAAACATGGCCAGGGGCAGAGAAGTGTATTGGGGTTAGAACGCAGCTAAATCTGCATAGCAGCGCTGTTCATGTGTTTCCATTCATTCCCTTTGGCTCCAGCGCTCATACTGTGGGGAGCAAGTGTAGATTTCAGAGAAAATAACATGGTTACACTGCTCACCCTTAACCCTTTCCTCAGACTATAGGTTTCCCCTGAATTTCCTGAGCTGAAATTGTGGAGGTGGGTTTATTTTGCCGAAGCTGTGCGGGTCACATTAATATCGAACAACTGGGTCCAATAACAGCAAAAGCAGTATTTAGAATGCAGTGACCGGCAAAGTCATCTAACTGTGCTTCTCAGTCAGTTTACTAAACTTTGTATGCAAGTGTGAGATAGGGTCGAAACTAAACAAGTGTGTGTGTGTTTGAATGTAATATATATATATATACTGCTGTTCAAAAGTTTGGGATCAGTAAGAATTTTAATGTTTTTGAAAGACTGTTTGGGAACACTTTAAAATAAGGTGTCATTTGTTAATATTAAGGTTATGTATTAACTAACATAAATCAATAATAATTCCATTATTTAATAATCTTTGTTGACATTTCAATTCAACACTACAATTTATTGTTAGTTCATGTTAGCTCACAGTGCTTTTACTAATGTTAACAAACACAACTTGTGATTTTTATAATGCATTTGTAAATGCTGGAATTAGCATTAACTGAGATTAATAAATGCTCTAGAAGTATTGTTCAGTCTTAGTTCATGCTTAGTTAACGAATGTTGTTAAGTAATGTTAACTAATGACACTTTATTGTAGATAGTGTTACCCACGTTTCTTATGCTCGTCAAGGCAGTATCTATTTGGATAAAAATGATAAAAGGCAGAAAAAAATTAATTACAAAATATATATATTATTGCAGTTTAGAGTAACAATTTACTGTTCTAATAAACTTTGAATATAATTGAATCCTGCAAAGCAAAGCTGAATATTCTTTTTTTTAGCGCATTACAGTCTACAGTGTCACACAAACCTTTAGAAATCATTCTAATACAGTATGTTAATTTATAATCCATGATGGAAACAGTTCTGCTGCTTCACATTTTTTGGGACCTGTAATATATTTGAAAGATTCTTTGATAAATAAAAAGAACAGTTTATTCAAAATATAAATTTTTTGTACAATATACACTAGTGCTTAAAGGTTTATTAAATAAATATTAAAATGTTAACAGTTTCAACACTTATTTACAGCTAATTATTTATGAAGGATCATGTGACACTGAAGGATTATTTACACTTAGTAATGAAGCAAATTTTTTTTTTTTAAAGTATATTTGAATTGCAATTGCAAAAAGAAAAAATAATTCTACGCTGCATTGCAGAAATAAATTATATTTTAAAATATACTAAATTATTAGAAATTTGCATCACATTTCAAAATATTACTTGATTATCAAACAAATAAAGCATTGATAAGCATTAAATCCCAAGCTTTGAACAGCAATGTTTATATAAACCGTGAATAAACCTCAGTATTTATATTTTAATATTGATCCAGCTCTCCCTAGTGTCTGGAGCATCAGCACATTGACACAAAATTAGCACAGTTAGCCTTTACCTCAAACTTTCATGTTTTCGGCTACTGTAATCGACAACTCCACCATCCTTTCATCTTAATCCTTGGCTTCACACCACTTTCACAGTCTTAATGTTTGATAAGTGTCGAGAGACAAACAAAGAGTCCCTCGTGAACGCCTGCCACTGATTCGCTTTCATGCCTGTGATGTGGCATTAACCTTCTCTGATGCCATTTTTACTGTGTACAGTAGCTATAGCTGAGGAGCGGGCTGCTAATTGTCAGCTTAGCGGGGGCAACGTGCTAGAAAATGACAGGATTATTTGATAAAGAGGTGCAGATTAATGTGATACTGAAGAGAAATCTCATTCATAACACCTTTAAAAGTGAACAAAACACAAGTAGGTGCTGAGGGCCATTTATAATTCACACAAACATACACAGCTGTCACGTTCATGGACCAACACTGGGCGCAATGTGTTTTCCATGTAAAACCAAATCGTCGATGGTTATCTCTGAAGGTCTCGCACCGCTTTCGACAGGAATCTTACTCCCCCCTGAACCGTCGAGGGGCGTTTACGCGTCTCCTAACCAAAACATGTTAAATTCAATAAAACCTTGATACTATTTTAATAACAGGAATGGCTGGAGGCTCAAAGAACTTTGTTTTCCTTCCACTGAGCTGATATCACGTTTCTCAGTTTCAGATGCTCTTTTTTTCTCTTCTTTCTTTCTTTAATATCCTCACTCCCTGCAGGAAGACTGGCTGTGCCCTGCGTCTTACATTCCCAAGTCTAACTCCAAACATATGTTCCTGAGTCTCTCTCCATGCAATCCTGCAGATAGCAGGGCTTACGCACACCGCCGCTGCTTATCTTACCAATCAAATTACAACAATTACACATCAATAAAAGACAGATTGTGATGTTCCTGATGGACAGCGAACACACGATGATCCCCGGCCCGAGCGAAAACAAACAGTCCGGCCTGACTGACTGACGTGAAAGCGTAGAACGAAGGCGCTTTGCCAAATCAGCAGGGGGTTAGTAAAATGACAAAATTGGAGAACTAAAAGAGAACAGGGAAGAACAGCAGTGATAAAGATGGAGAGATAGATATGCGGCCATACTGGACTTTTCCAGGAATGCTTAACTCTGTATAAAGACAAGATTTATGTCACTCCTCCTATCCCGAACATCCATCGTTTTTGACATAATTTTAAAATATACTGTCTATTTTAATTCAATCTCATTCATATTAATAAAACAAACAAAAAAACTATTACAGTTTACCCAAAAATGTTAAGCAATGAGAAAAGTTTAATGAACACCAAATCGGGATATTAGAATTATTTCTGATGTGAGACTGAAGAGTGGAATTCATCACAGGAATAAATGTCAAAATACTGCACTAAAAATATTTGTTATTTTAAATTGTAAAATATAAATATTTATTTTTTATCTTATAATATATTTTGAATTTTAATAAAATTGTAATTTATAATAATTTGTAATTTTATAATAATATGAAAAACACTGCTTTACTGAAACTTAATTTAGTAGTTAGTCCTAATAATTAATTTTAATGAAGTTTTAACAGAAAAGAGACTTTGTGACATGCATAAAAGTCATTTCACTTCATGAAAAACATGAATCATCCACCAGGAGGCAGAAGGTATGTAGACCATTAAAACATTTTCCAATGGTTTCTTTTTATTCTGTATATATTTTTGCCACATGGTATAATTCACTATTATAGTTCATAAATTTATAAACTAATTTCTCAACAGCTAAGATATGGAAAATAAAGTTCTAATAATAAAAAAACTAAACATAAATTGGACTACTACTAATACTGAACTAATATTACTAAAATAGTATTAAAACATCCACCATGAAATTAATATAAACAAACAATCCCTGGGTTTTTCATAAATGCGTGTACAAGTACATGCCTCTTTTTATCCCCGGTAAAACTTTGCTGGCTCAGTAAAACTCCTCTGGCTGATATCACTTTTCTTTTCTGTTTATTTGCACATCTGGCCTTGAGGAGTAACTAAAAGCAATCTGATGATGTTACTCATCTTGCGGTATCTGGCTCTGCTTACTGATGACACTTTTTTTTTTTTCCTGTAAGTGAATAGTCATTAGTTCAGGAATACATTTCTCAAGCATCTCCCCCCTGTCTCTGCCCGCCAGTTGATTATGGAGATGCCTGAACACAAAATCACACACATGCATGGTCGGTCAGCTCCTGGACTGGGCGGCCACTCCGTGCTAGATGATTGCTTGTGCGTTGGTGTGTGTGAACGAGAGTGTGTTTGATGGAAAGCGGCCCACTGAGAGAGACACCCAGACTCAGCAGATGGTGTGAGAGATGAACCAGCAGCATGAAGCATGAGCCAGACATGACAAGAAATGAAAAAAAAAAAAGGATTCCCTGAGACACAAATCCCGCCAGATTTCACAGCAGTTGGTATAGAGGGAATTGTAGATTTAACAAAAACTTATGCATATAAACGTCCCGTCTCCACCCAAGTAAAAACATTAATGTGTTCTCATTGTGGGTGGCAGAGCTTCGACAAGGCCATGTCTGTGCTCACAAAGACAACTCTGTGGAGCCGCAAGCTCCAAAATACCAGGCCTTTGTGTCTTTACAGACGGTGAAATTGTGGTGCCATTTTAAACCATTTATTTAATCCTCTAATTTGTATCAGGTGCAATTAGCTCTGTGACATAAATGTATCACAGATGTGAGACTGAACAGACCGAGAGAGTGTATTTAAAAAGCTGCCGTCTGTTGGACGGATTGGAGGGATTGCACAGGACTTCTCTTTCTGTCTCTTTCACACACACACACACTCCGCAGATATGAGTCGCTTTCTCTGAGGGTGTGAAGGTCAGTGTGTGTGTGTGTCTGATATAGACGAACCGGAAAAACAGAGAGGGGGAGAGGGGAGAGTGAAAATAAAAGAAATAAATGATGTGTTGTGGGGGGGCAGCCAAGCGAGTTTGATACCATATGTGTGCATTTGACCGCACTTTAGAAAAGTTGCTGAATTCGTGCAAAAGGCCATCTGTACCGTTTCCCTGACCTTCAGCGGGAATGAAACGAATGGTGAGCACTTAAATGTGTGTGTGTGTGTGTGTTCCAGTGCTCTTTAGTTCATTTATTCTTTGGTATTCACACTCTTTTTACATGCTCAACCTTTCAGTTTATTCAGCTTTACTAGGGATCTGCCCGAAAAAAAGAATGACTTGTTTTAGTAGAGGGGTTTAAAACTGGTGTGCTGGGTAAAGATGCTTAAAAATAAAAATAGTATGCTAACACTAATAATAACAAAATCTTACAATAAACTAGTGAATAAAAAACTGATGGCAATAGAATAAAATACTGAATTGTAGTTACAAATACACAGTCTCAAAAAAAAACAGAAAACAAACTATTTATTTTCCAGATAATATTTTAGACGCATCAGACACACAGACACATACATATGCATAATAGATATATAACAGTATAAATGGGTTGTTACAAAGAAAAATAATATTTTAGAATAGGGACAATATTTCTTTATTTTTACTCTAATGACTCCTATATTATTATTTTGCATATTATGTAAAAATATACACAGTATTACTATTGTATATTGCATCCTATTGTAAAATATACAAGCAATGGAATTATCAGTCTTGGTGCCTCCTGCGAAAACCAAAAACCTTTTAAGTGTAGCTGGCTGAAGTGATGTTTTCCCATGTGTTTCTTATTTAATTTATAATATCAATAATCAAAAGCGCAATCATAATAATCATTACCATCCATTTGCTGCGCTAACGTGTGAAGGTAATCGCTTTGGAATTTCATGACTGCAGAATTTCGGGATGGAAGGCATAACAAAAGATTATGATTGCAGTTTATGTGCCTCCAACGCAGATTAGAGGACAGTGTTTACAGAATGACATCAAGAGGGTCTCATATCAGCATGGGCTGTGAAAGCAGCGTGGCGTGACGGACCATGTAAAGAACTTAATGGAATGTTGGCTCAGAGCTCGGAGGAATGGCACAGAGCTACTCCCTGTTAAAGGAAGGAAGGGAATAAAACATCCCATGTCAACATTCACAACTTTTTGCCAGCTGCACTTGATAAGTTAATTAAATAGTTTTTTTTACCAGCCATAAAAACGTCTGCCTAGTTTTGAAACTGCACTACATTACATACATTTTTGGGGAAAATATGGAACGTATTTATTTGTATTCTCTTTATTGAAGTCACTTGCAGCATAATACCGGAAAAAGTGCAGTGGTCTCCAAAATTTAAAGGTATATCTTTTGGCACCAAAATCACCAAAAACTAAATAAATCATAAATATATGTATATGATTGTGATTAATCACATCCAAATAAAATTTTTTTGTTAACAACATATATGCATGCGCACTGTGCATATGTATGTGTTCTGTGTATATGTATTATGTGTTTATACACGAGTAAATATAAAAACATAAATATAATTATTATTATTTCCATGTATATTATTTTATTTTGTACTATATATAATGCTATATGAACATAACATAAGTGAATGGGCAAATTCTAATAATAATTGACTAAACAAAATTATGAATTATGCCACCAAAATGAAAATATAGGAATCAAAATCTTTTTTCTTTTTTTTTTATGAACAAAATTGTACATGTCAAAACAAGAAGTTCAGAAGGATTGTGTTTTTCTGACACTCTCTTGCCCTTTTCTCAGACACCCAGATTAAATCTGGACATGTTCTTTTAAACCAGTCGTCGTGCGACCAGTTTTCGATGAAAGAAATATATAGAGAGTGGACCAACAGTTCATCATAAACAAGTCGACACTGAGAAAATTGTTTTTATTGAATAGGGCAGAAGTGTGTGGCGCTCTCTCTCTCTATCCCCTCCCCGCGGGCAGGAGAAAGACTTGACCCCATGATTTACTTCCTGCTTCTCTGAAGCCGTTGCACTCCGTCAGTGCAGCCACACACACACACACACACACACACACACACAAATGAGAGCTCAAGGACAGAGCAAGAGGACTTTGCATCCACACACTCCACTTCCTGCCGTCTTTGATTCATGGCTTTCATGGCTGAATGCTTAACGACCTAACGGTGACAAGGCCAGCGTTCGAAATAGGGCTCTTTTTTATTTTACAGTCATACGTGAAGTTTTAATTCCATCCGTCCAATATGCTTTGATTAAAAAGCACTTTGTTAATAAATGACCACCTTGTGTTTTCACTCTGTGTCATTGAAGTCTTTTCCTTTAAAGGTGCACTTGCTGGAGTGTATTAGCGAGTCCCACTCGGCGGCGGTGGACAGGCGGTGTCACGCTGATGTGGACGAGCTGCCCTACTTTGGAAAACACAGCGAAGGGGAGAGAGGAGCTTCTGAGGCCTGGGGTAACTCAAGCACATCTCTCGCTCTGTCTCTGTTCTTTCTCTTTCACTGTATGGGTGAAAAGGGGGCAGTGCCAGCGGGCACACTAGGGTGTCCAGGGGAAGGGGAGGGGGCCCCAGCTGCAGCGCTGCTTGGGAATGCTTCCTCGCTGTGAGCTGGAGAGCAAACCAGCAGAGAGAGAGAGAGGGGCAAGAGGGGCAGACACACTGGGGCCCCCCTACTGACTCCATACTGCTGATGAACTAGGGCAGCAGAGGCAGAGACTCTACCCATCATGCCACAAGACAGTTGGTGAACTAGGACAAGGCTAGAAAGAACAGGCATGCTGAAAGCCAATGAGGGACTTCTTTTATTTGTTCCCAAGGACCAAATTTAACTTATATACACACCTGCCAATGCAGAGTGAACCGAGAAAGTAGTGTCCGTGAAAATGCACTTCACACGATCTTAGTAAAAATAAAAAAAAGTATTATAACAATGAGATCAGTTCTTCTATTATTAGGAACAAACAGCATATATACAATATATATATATTGTCACGAGCTTCACTGGAGTTGCCCTTGGCTCACTGTCTGGCCACTGCTACGGATTATTCTCTTGCCTTTGATGTCTCTGTTTGCCGGTAATCGACTCTGCTTGTTCAACCCTGTTTGTGATAATAAATAGTCTGCTCATGGTTCTGCATGCCTCTGTCTCCCCTTGTTACATATATATATATTTTTTTACGTATATACACAAACATATAGAAAGACCTACACATGTATTATTATGCCTTATTTTTTAAAATTAAAATGTAATAATAAAAATGCTATATAATTTAATTTTATTATATTATAAATAATATAAAATATAATATGTTAATATTTTAACTGTTACTCTTACAGACAAACATCATTTACTATTTAATTTTTTCATTATTTTTTTTACCTCATGAGGACACACAAGTACACACACACAGATATATGGGTCGTTGATGTATCAATGTGTGCCATGGTGTGACACAAACACACACAAAAAAGATCTTTAATAGATAGATATAATAAGATGGCAAAACCAGATTTACTATATGGGTAATTGTTAATTTTGGAATCCATCAATTTCTCTACATAATCAATTCATGTAAAACGACTGGTGCAGTTTCATTCTTGTGGTTATAGCAATTAATGTAAAATTAGGTTAATGTACCCATTCATTGAACAGATTCATTATAACACTTATTAAATCAATTTCAGAGATACTTCGCACTTTTATAAAAGACTGAATCAATTGACCGATTACAATGCTAGCAAGAAGAGTGTGTAATTAACCTTTCATTTTTTTGTCTAGGCTAATAAAGGGACATTGTGCTACACATACAGTACATGCATGTGCATGACTCTATCAACCTTCTTGAATTGTTCAACAAATTACCTATTTATTGATTTTTTTTTTTTTTTCCGCCTGTCTAATACACCCGCTCTCAACATAATCAACAACAATCAGAGCCATCATTCTCAACCACTTGGTTGTAACGACACCATCACTGGCCAGTCTCTCAAATGGCTCTGCTCAAACGCTCTTGGATGGATTTCAGGGGCCTTCATTTATTTGTGATTGATGGTGAGCCGCTTTGGAGGCAAGGGTGCTGCAGCGGAGTGATCGCCGTTTTCCAAAGGCCTGAACATGTGATCTAACGTTAAGTCAGTGTGCAAAAACAAAACCACAAACCCCAAAAAGGGGGGTTTGGGGACAGAAAAATGTAATTGCTTTCTCCCAGACTCCTAGGACATGCTTTAGTCTTCAAAATGACACAGGCAGGTGCGCCATTATCTGAACACAAAATAGAAAATAGACTCCTTAAATGGGAATATGCCAGGTTAAAATGAATTTAAGCTCTATGGACAGCATCTGTGGCTGGCTGTTGATTACCACAGAAAATAATTTCCACTCAACTCTCTGTCTGAAAAAACGAAGAGTGCGTTTATAGAAATACACTAACAACAAATGTCAATGGGGAAATCATACAGTAGATGAATATACATTACAAATATATAATTATCTTTTTAAAAGAGTATAGTGAGTCTTTAAATGAGATATTCACATGCATGATATCAATCACTTACCAACCATATCTGTTAGGGAAAATGAAACAAACTTGTGCTAAATCATTCTGATTGTCCAGAAATATTCTAATGACAGTTCTTTGCATACTTATGAATGCAGATGTTAATACAACCTCAAAAAGCAATTCATTTGTAACAAATGATTTATGCGCTTTAGCAAAAGCACAAGTTTTACATTTATACTTTTTAAACTCACGGATGTTCAGTGTACTTCCATTTTATGCACGCTACTGTAAACAAATGTTTGTTGTTTTTACAAAATGATGTTTTTAGATTATCTTGAGAACGAACTATGCATGGGTAGCTTGTGGTTCTGGGATAGAAGAAAGTATTCTGCTCTGGTAAATTCCATCTTGATAGCCTATCCGTTAGGTCTACACATTTCCATCTACCCGAATTGCATCGGCAGGTGCTACTATATCAGAAAAAGAGCAGGTTTTCGATTGGGCAGGTTATCAAGTTTTATGAATTCTTATCAGCATCAAAAGTAAGATTTCCCAGTTGAGACGAGCCCAATCCTATTTCCAACACAACACCACTCTCAAGCCGAGAGCAGTGGCTATCTCGTCTGTATAATTGACTCCATCTAATTCAGCAGTATGTCTAAGCCCTTCCACAGAGCCGTGGGGCTTTAGTCGTCCTCTCATCTGTCCTACCTGTGTCACTATTTAATCCTCTCGTTCCTTATGGCCAGACACAGCAGCTCTTTTAATTAGTGACCCAATTAAACCTTTTGCTTGTGTCAGCTCCCCTTTCTTCATTAAGAGCCAGATAGATAAGATGTCTCAAGCAGGAGTTCTAGGCTTCACTTAGTGACGGGTGCGGGCAGCCACAGAGGAAATGCAGATTTATCAGATTAAATCACACACACACACACACACACACACACACACACACACACACTCACACACAGGCTCATGCTGAGTCAGAGTGAAGGCTCAACTTCTGTGGAATACTACTCAATTTCTGTCTTAGCAGAGCTGTCACAATACCAAAAATTTCGCAATCCAGTGCAATTACAACCAAAGATGTTGAGCTAATGAACACCAGTTAAAAAGGCATGCATGATTCATTTCAACTTTGAAAATCGTTAATGTAAGCAACAATATAATTGCATTATTGTTGATTAATATTAACAGATTTAAAAGCGTTTATTAATTTTTTTGTATTTTTTTTTTATCATTTTAAGTAACCATTCAAGACAAGTGTTGTACCTTTATGGCGAGTAACAAGCTGGAAAGCTAAGAGAGCAATTTAATACAGGTTTTAAGGTTTTTAATATTTGTTTTTGATAAAAATGGATTCAGGACTAAATGTTTAGTTCATTACATTAATGTTAAGCTGAGTAATACATTTCAAATTTAAACCAGCACAATTTCAAAAGTCTTTTCAAACAGTATCAAGAAATCAATTAAAACCTCCAAAAAGTATATGCAAATATTAAATAAAAAATACTAAAATTGTATAAATAAACATTGATATTTGGCATGATTATTTAAATATAAATGCTGATTTGATGCGCTCTGCATACAATAAAATGTACCACCCAGCTTTTTTGTTACTTTGCTTTATTTTTAGTATTGTCTAATTAGTAATTAATACCTTAATTTCATTTGCCACATTTAGTTAATCACATATGGAACATTTAACCAAAAAAAAGGAGCTGTGTGGCATCCGTAAGCAGTCCAGCAGTGGACAAATGAGCCGCCTTACCAGGAACTGCTGCCTCTGCACTTTCGGCTCAGAGCTTGTGTTTCCCTGAACATGTTTTCTTTGATAGAGCGATAGATTATATATACAAGGGAGGGTTACAGTGGATGGACTCCAGATCACTGGTGCTAATCAATGTAATTAGCGGAGTCTGAAGCTGGCGACAAATCACTTTCATTTGTGCCAATTGATTCTGACCTTTTTGTAATTATGACTATCAATTGGGAGTCAAAAGGGAAAAGAGACTCTTCCATTCCCACTTTCCATAGGACATGCTGTGTGAGCCACATGGAGACCTAAAAAATTATCAATAAAAAAAAAAAAAGCTGGCACATCAGTTTCATCAGAGTGCCAACTTTTCTGGGCAGAAGGAGTGTAAATTTCATTTAGCATATGTTCCTGGGGCATTGCTTCAACAAACAGGTGGTGGCAGAGATGCAAGGTGGGAAGGTGCAGACCAGACCAGCTAGGAATCCTCTCTCTTCCTGTTCTCATGAAAGCTTCTGGGGAAATCCAGAAAGCTGGCTTGTTTTTATCTGTCATTGGATTCCCTCAAAAAACTAAATTTAAAGGAGAGCTGTAGACAGACACACTGATTGAAGTCTAGCTTAGCCATCATTATCTAACATGCACTGCAGACAGCACAGGAAAGTTAATAATACGGCAGAGGTTTTTTTTTTAACACAGTGACTGCACCATAAATTACATAAAAAAGTAAATGTATGTATTTTAATCTTAAGTTAGTATACATATAAATATACAAAAGAAATCAGCTTCCTTGTCTTTATTTATTGCAAATGAAATGAAATGAACTTAATTTAATAATCTTTTTTATAACCTTAATTTGATTTTGTCTTTATTTATTGCTAGAAATAATGTTTATATATTTTATTAAATGTTTTCTTCACATTTATATCCCAATTAATTCATATGCATATTATTTTATTAATTAAATTAATTTTTGTAGATTACGATATGTGAATGGCGATATTGTCTTAAATATAAATTACTCAATATTAACTTATCGCACAGTTTCTTCTCAAACATATGCAAATGCCATCAGAAAAATTAACCATGTACAACCATGACAGATGGAACCGATGGAATAAAACCTAACCCACAAGTGAACTACTCAGTCTGCAAGTCTTTAATTGCACGGTAGAGGCCTTCAGACAGATGAGGGACCATGCAAATCCCTTCACCTCTCACCTGAACCTCCTGCTAACAAGACGCATGTGGCCATTCAACTTCCTCAGTGATGGCTACACATGGCGGTCTTCATTAATACTGGCGAAATGTATCTCTCTGAGGTCATCCTTCATTATGCATTTCTCCAATAGAATGCTGCAAAATAATGGCCTGCCGTATATTTCAAGAAACCACTGGGGCAAATCCTTTCTAATACAACACCAAAATGAGCACTGGACCTCCAGCGTTCCCGTTTATGCATGCTGTGCTGAAATATTATACTTTGCAATGATCGATCAAAGGTACATTGCCGAATGGAGAGCATAAAAAGGCATATACTGATGGCTAACAGAGTAACCCCTTGGTATAAGTAGGACCATCTGTCAGCGGTCACCAAACATAGACACGGAACTAGAGAGCGCTAGGAGCCTTTCTGCTAATGCTGCACTTTCCACAGTGATCCCGGCCAAAGCTGTGACAGACACTTCAGTCAAAACATTCTCCCTGAAGCACTCTCGTCCATGCAAAGAGAAGAACATCTCATTAGAAGGCAAAAACTAAGAGCTAGAGCGGTATCAGCCGTGTGTGAGTCATTAAACATTACAGCCTTTCTGGCTAATGCCTCTGGATGAAGCACAGCCTAGATTTTTACAGGAAGCTGAAGCACTGTGATGTTACCACCAATGATCTGTCCATTCAGGTAAGAAGGGAGTATGTAAATGAGCGGCGTACGAATCTTCAGTAGTTGAGAGGATTCAGCTTCACCTGTGGAATGTAGACTACAAGGGTCTTTGATTATGGGTAATAACAAATGTACTGTGCAATTTGTATGTTTATGGCTGTGCATAATGCAGGCAATTTGACTGAAAGGGTTCGGAGTAATTTAGTGAGTTGTCAAAACATGCTGTAATCATCAAAGGCTTGCTGTTTGCTGTTCAGGAAGGGATTATGGCAGATAAGTGTACTGGAAAACAATGTGTGTTAACAACAAATGAAAGTTCAGTGGCCAAATACTTTAGTGGAGATACTACTAAATAAAAGGGGAATTAAAAGCTTTTTTTATGCGAGTCAGGGATTCAATGCACCTCTCAACACAAGCGTTGTGCACTGCTTTGACCTCTATATGAAAAGTGTTGCAGATAGTGTCACAAAAAGCAATTTTGCAAGGCGCAAACAGGTAAAGCAAATGAAAGAGGGAACACATATTTGAGCTTAGAATACAGTGCATTTGTTTGATACAACATGGACGTGAAAAAAGTGGGACTTTGTCTCTTCATGTATTAAAGTATGATCAATTTCTTTTCTGTCTTATTTGAATTTGTACGACTACAACACAAAAATTGTGTTTGGTAATCATTAGTCAAGTCAACTTTAATATTAATACAAATATTAACAAATTAAATAACAAAAATGAATAAATAAATAAATAAATAATGTAATGTAACTAACAAAAAAAAATTCAATATAAAAATAATAATAATAAATAAATATATTTAAAAATATTAAATATCATATTAAAAAAATATATACATTTATAATTAGGGGATTTCTTGGAAATATTATTCCATTGAATGTATTTGCTATTATCTGGTGTTTTTTATTTATTGTTATTATTGAGTTTTGTTTTAGGTAAACCATAGTTTGATAAACTGATTAGTTTGATCCAAATGATTTGTTTTAAAAAGGTGGATGGTGTTAAGATAAATCAAGAAAACCTCAATTTTCATCATACCTTCCTGAAACAATAAAATAATATCTGAACGACACCTGTTATGGCTGTGGGCTGTCAAACATTAAGATCAGAGCAGCTTGCAGTATTAGAGGTAACTTTGACCTTCATGACAAATGTCCAGTCCCATCATCCTTAGCGGCAGTGATGGCACAGGAAGAACAGGAAGTTCTCAAGGTTATGTTATTCCTTGAAGCCTCTGCAATCACATTTTCAACCAATGCGTGTTTGCTCTAAACCCTTTTCACACTTGAGTTCTGCTAAATCAAGCATGACAAATAAAAACAGATATATAAACATGGTACCTCAATCAGGATGAAGTCAATTGAGAAAATGGCAGGAGTGTGTGTGTGTGATGTGTGTGTTTGGTTAAGCAGTGACATATTCAACCTCTGGACGAAATTGGCGAGAAAGATGACAGCGGCGTGGAGTTTAATAAAGCATGAGAATTGCAGAGTCTGAATCTCGTCATTAAGTTAATGCATTAGATATGATCACACCGTAACCCTCCCCCCTCTTTCAATTTCCAGGTTCTCAGCCAAGAGGAAATCACATTCATAATTATCACCACATTAACCTCTAACCGCCCTATTCACACCCTTCATTTGAATTTATTTAGATGTGGATTTTCTTACGATGCCTTTAGAGTCACTCACAGCTGCACGCATCACATAACTAAACGAACTGAAATACCCATAACAGCATGCATGCATAATAAATGGCATCTCGGGATGTTAAAAGTACACAGTATATATACTGTGAATTTGTATCAGTCTTTAAAATTCTGATTAGTTTGAATAAATCGAACATTTAAAAGAAATCCACTCATGATGCATAAAAAACGGGAAAAACTAATTATATGAATGATATTTTAGACAACACATTATTACAATAGAACGTGTGTTAATGTATTTCTTTAGTCATTATTATAGACCACATTTTGTTAAAATGCAATATGTTAATATTTAATATAGTATTTTTTATTTTAGATATTAATTAATAATAATAATGCATTGTATTTGTAATGCATCATGTATATTACTAGCATATTAGCTGTTAGTAATATACAATATGTGTATTTATATCGGCCTAGAAAATTGCAACTTTTCATTTCCTGTCGACCTTAGAACACGATATGACTACAGAAGAGTCAAATATTAAATAGGACAAATATCAAAACTCTTTGTTCATTTTTGAACGTGATGCTACTGGTCTAATTGGATTTAATGATTTATGCTAAGCTATGCTAAAAGTGCTATTGCCAGACCCGGAGACTGGTTGAATAGATTCAGTGTTACTTTAATGCCTTATTCTTTAAAAAGTATTAATAATGGGTAACACTTTAACAAAGGGACAAACTTTGAGTAGTTGTTAACTGGCATGCATATTAATAACATATTGGCTGTTTATGATTAGTAAAACACATATTAAAGCCTTATTCTGCATGACCATATTTTATATGGCTTAATCCTACCGAATACATCAATTTAACAGCTACCTTCCAAACTACTAATAAGCAGCTAATTAGTAGTTTATTGATTCAAAATCTTGGTTAATGGTTAATTAAAACAAAGTGTGATCTAATAAGGTTCAATAGCATATTAGTTATTTTTGTGTTGGTTTCAATATTGTTGATGAAATTTAACTGGTGTAAATAAAACACTGCTACAATGTGACAACTAGATAAGACATTTTAATGAAGTCACAATCACAATACCGATCAACAAGAGAGCCTGGGCAAAGAAAGTAGTGTGCGAATGTGTGTTTTAGTCTTTCTTTTTGAGCCCTGCTAACATAATAACCGCTGGTGCCACTAAACTCCAGCCCTTCTCACCAGCCCGCCCGCATGTCTGTGAGAAAACAGAAAGAGGCCTGACTGTTTTTCCAAACTGCCTGTTTAATTAGAATGTGCACAATGAAACCGAAAATGAGGCATTAATTGATTCCCACCTAGCTGGTAATGACTCGTTTCCCTGTGTATTGTGCTGCTGCTTGGATCCTCCTAATGATGTGTGTGTGGTAATTAGATAGGAAGTGATGGGAAGCCAAACACAAACACACACCCAGTCTCTCAATCTCTGCTGGCCGTCCTCTCCCGCTCGTGTCTTTCTGCACTCTCTCCATCTCTCATTTGACACATTGCGCCCCAAAAACAGCTGCAGCATTGAGATGCAAAATTAAAATGGATTTCTAAATGCAGAGGGTAAACATGTGAGAGGGCCGGGCTAAATCTGGAGATGTTTATTACCTCAGAATGATAAAGATTGTAATTATCAACCCCTTGATGCAGACAGACGTGTTTGGGACGCTGTGTGTAAAAAGTCCTAGAATCCCTGCATGTATTCGCTTCCAATTTAGTTTTTTAATGAAAAAAGAAATGCTGTCATCATTTGCTCACCTTATGTAATTTCAAACATTTCTGTTTTTTTCTTTTGCAGAACACAAAAGAAGATACTTCGAATAACTGTTTTTGTCCATAAAATGAAAGACACTGGACTAGAGGATGGATACCCGACCCGAGCCCGACGGTACCTGATGGCCTGGTCCGGACAGATATTTAGAATGGATGCTCAGGTTCGGGTCGGGCTCGGTGACATCAGCGTGTGCATCTGTGTGATGTGTTGACATTTCTGAACGCCTTCCTAAAGTTGCTTAATAAAAGCTGGCTTTCCACACAAAAAGGTGCATGTGTCATTAGTATCAGAAAAAACTTAGATCGGGCTGGGATCGGGCTTAGACATAAATATATTAATGCCTGTCGGGCTCGGGTCGGGTTTGGTTACTGCTCTGTCGGACGTGGGCCAGGCCGGGCTCGGACAAAAAATGCGTCCCGATCCGTACTCTAAACTGGACTCCATTGACTTATTGCACGCACAAACAACATTGACACTCTTAAAACTATTTTCACTTGTTTTCCACAGAGGAAAGAAAGCGCAAATCACAGAACCTCAATTTTTTGGTTGAACTATCCTTTTCACAAACAGACTGAAATGACCTTGAAAAAAAAGAAAGCAAGTTTCTGAACAGCAGTAACTTTGTGCATGTGTTCAAAAGCATTCATCTGTCTGATGTCGGACAACTGCAAAGGAACAAAACAAGCTGTTTTGCAGCTTAGTCTGAAGAAATTGTGAGTTCTAAAAGCTACAGTATGTTTTCATAGTATAACCAGCTCTCTTTCATCTGAAGAGATCAAAGCGAGAAATTTGATTCCTCAAGATATGACCACTAAAACTAATGGGTTTCAACTTCTTAAAAGTTTTAAAAGAATGGTCCAGGGTACATTTCTAAGGTGAAGCATAAGAATAACTTGAATAATACAAGTCCTGACAACCTATGTCCCACAATGCTCATAAATGATTGGTTTTACTTCTATCTTTTTGAGTAGACTCATTTTGAGAATCCAGTAGTCTCTGGAAAGCAGAGATGGTTTTACACTCGAGGCTTTTCAAGAGAAGTGTGAGATGGATCGCTCTTGACGGGATAATGGCTTTTAATGGCATCATCTGACATTAGGACCCAGCTGTGAATGTATGCAGACAGGTTTCACTGCTCTGAGAGTGACAATTACAAGCTTTAAGACTTTATGAATGCAACTAATCAAAGGGAGTGCTTCAAAATATCTGTTAAATTTGCACACATGTGCATAAAAAAGGGTTGCTATGTGTTACAAGATGAGGGCCTGTGTTTTTATGCAAGTGTGTGTGTGTGTGTGGCATGCCTGATAAGGGCGGCCAGTAATGGCAAAGCGTTCCCGAGAGCATGGCAGGCTTCATAACACAATATGCCGTTCATATTTGCCCTGATTTGCATCTAGATTGCTTTAATTATAAGTAAAAGTCAACTTTCGACTCTGTGACAGAAGCAGGCTGAATCGATTGGTAGGCGTGAATAATGTCAAAAGTCAAAGCGCGACTCGCTATCAAAACATCGCCGCCGTATTAATCAGGATCGCCGACTTGTTTCCTTACCCTGCTCCCGGAAGACACGCAACTTCAGCCGTATGAAATGAGAACATCTCTCAGAATAGTTCATTAAGGAAACATCGTTTTCCTTTCCTCCATATTCATATCCTACAGAAATGAGCAGCAAATGAACAGTGAGGTTCATTACCGCTAGCGAAGCCAGTGATTTTTAAACACGCTCTCTTTTGTACAACTCTTATGACTATGCAATTCTGCTCTGTTTAATAATGAAGTTTGGGAAAGTGCTGGAAACTTTTGAGATGAGAGAGAGTAATGCTAAAAAGACCAGGGCTTGGAGAAGAACAACAAAATAATTCAGCTTTAAGTTGGAGGTGACATCCAGCCATCACTGTCCAAAACTTTCAACTGTAACCCGATTCGTTCCAGCTGCTGTTGTCACAAGGTCAGAGAGAAGTAATGGTGGCTAAACACTATTTTTCACACAGCCACATACTTCAAGCCTGGCCAGTTTAACGGACAGCGATGAGATTTTTCAACTACAGCTCTGTTTGTCACAGCAGTGACACGCTGCCGGACGCTAGCGTCTCTCATCTTGCTGTTTTGGTCGATACAGAGTCATTTGAGTCAGTGTCAAGTGTCTCACAAAAGCGAAAATGGCTATTTTTGACTGCGGGACAAGTACAAAGTTCTAAAAGCTTCAAAAGTCCACAGACTTATCAATTTCAATAAAAAGAAGAGAGAGAGAAATATACATACAAACTCGACCACACATGCAGACTCAAAATTTACAAAGGGGTTCTCTTTCAGTTCAATAATTACATCCAAATGCTTACAAAACTTTATGCCAAAATGTGTCACACTAACTTCCAAGTCATGCATCTATTTGGAGAAATAGCAGGGTTAATGTACAGTTTTTGGTTAAGTTATTTAGAGGTAGCCACAATCTAAGCAACTATTAAACAGTAAAACATATTTTTTTCTTTTTTTTAGAATCTCGATTATGGTGACCAGAAACTGATACATTTACAATAAATACGATTTAAAAAAACTATAATATAACTTTTAGAATAGAACTAGAATATTTCACTGGGTACACCTCTCTCTGGGGCTCAGACACTCCTTTAAAAGAAGAGTTGGAGTTTGAGTTTTTTTTTTTTTTGAGCACTTTCAACAAACAGCACATTATATTTTCCATTGTAATTAGGTTTAAGGTTGGCACTGTATGTTTTTTTTTTTTTTTATAAATACATTTTATTCAGCAAGGATGCATTAAATTGGTTTCAATAAATGCAGTTTTGAAATTTCTACTCTTTATCTCTTTCTATTCATATTCTGATAATTTTGAACAGTATTGTAAAAAACATTTGTCGTATAGTTGTGCATTATGGTTCATTATGGTGTAAGTTTGTGCCAATGTCTGAGACTGAGTTTACACAAAAATAAAATCGGTTTTTGCTCACATCTGACACAAATCAGATTTTGTTGCACAAGTATAAACACAAAATTCCACACAAGATCAGATTTTTTTGCAGCCAACCTGTGCCACTTCCAAATGTGGATTTTAATCGTATAGATATCCAATATCTAAACACCCATATCCGATTCGGTGCAGAACTCCTAATGCATGGGTGACACGTTTGGACATAAAGACAGCGTTTCAATAAATGACGTGCAGTACATGTGATTGGATTTTGAGGCGGGAACTTTATACTGTACATAAGAAATTGCGCAACATTCAGGAGCTGGTTTTCAACCCCTGCTCCGTAAATTTTATACATACAATAGCTTTATTATACTAAACCTACATTGTATTTCCCTCCATTGAGATGAACATGTAGATGTTTTTTGTAATTAAACCAACAAGCTTCACTTTTAGGCTACTCATGCATTCTCTCTCTGTCTTCTTTCAAACTCATTCAATCTTATACTAGTTTTCTAAAATATTCCATTTGCGATGAATGTTATTTCCGTTCTTTCCGTTACGTTATTTTCCGCTCAGTAAGATTTTGTACTGCAAAACATCCATGACAGCTGTCATCCATGCTGAAAAAAATAATAATGGCCACTCGATGTGAATTATATAAATAATTTTAATATCATAGATTCAGAACACGGATCTACCCAACCAGGGTCTACCCATTTGCATAGTAAAGCCGCAGCGATCAGGGGCAATCATTTTGGATGGGAATTCATGTAAACATAGATTAAAGATAGAAGTTGTGTCTAAAGTGAATGTAAATGGGCAGCTAAAAAACAGTATATGGTCAAAAGATCTGTGCATAAAGAATGGTAGTGTAAACGCTGCCTAAGACAATAAAAACAGTAATGCATCAATGTGATGGCATTAACTAAGTTAATCATTTAAAGACTACAGTTAACCTTTACATAATTTGCCATTAGATCACTACAATTACAGGTCTAACAGTAAAGGCTTTCGAGGAATGTGTATGAACATTTATGCTATGACAGAAAAAAAGCCAAATATTGCACTTAAAAAAAAAAGCTCAAAGTGATTTTTCCATTTTACTCTGAAGGGAAATCTTCTAGCTTTTGTCTACTTGATTAAAATATTTCATTTGATGTCATAGTATGACTTAATAATTATGTTTAAAAAAAAGATGAATGGGAAGTATTTGACAAGATAATTAAAGAATCCATGAAAGGTGCTATAATTAATGCAAGAAATGATAATCGTATTGAACCTGTAAACCATAATTCTAAATGAAAACAAAACACCTTTATTTATTCAATTTTTAAAAGCTTATTTTAATGTGCGTGCTTACAGCGCTATTAGCACTAATCATTTATTAATTTCATTGCAAACCACATCAAATGCAAACTGTTTGCTGTTTACTTCTTGCTGCAGTTTTAAATGATAGTTCATTTCGCTTAAACTGTAATTGAATGTGCTTATCAGGACCGTTATTTCCTCTTATCATGTTTAAGAAGAGCTCATTCTGCCTTTTTCAATACTACTTGTTATTTGGAGGACTACTGTTAACGAACCCTGGGTCGGTTTCCACTTTCCAGTTCAATCACCTACTGACAACAATCCTCGACAGCCAGATGTAACCGCCAAACCAGCAACAATATCGAGACCACTTTCATGCAGCAGCTGTGGGCTCTCTAAAAAAGAAAATATCAATAGCAATTCCACAAATAGTGGTTTTCATTTCACATTTACTCAGGAAATAAACATCTGTTTGATGGTCCAATAACAGTGAAGATCACCGAGAGTAAATAATAGATGAAGACATGTGGAAAAGAAAAGAGGGGAAAGAGAATTTGACCTTTGAAAACCGCTTCCCTTCATGTCGTTAATTTGTTTTGACTGAGTATCTCTTTTCTCTCCGGCAGTGGAGGAGCTAGCACAAGCTGGGTGCGAATGTGTTTCTCCATTCCACTTCCAGGTAAGCACACACAACTTCCTACTTTGATTCATTGTCGTCATAGACGATGCTTTCATTAGCCCGGCGTGGCACTTATGAAGAATGACAGCGCTGATAAGTGGAGAAAGACTGAGATAAGAACGAAGGGGAAGGAAGGTGGGCCGGCGAAATTAAAAGGCTTCTCACAGCTGTTGTAAATGTTATTACCGCCAGCCTGCTTGAAAGCCAACCCGGTGCCACAAAGCACTTATGATTCTTTCATTTTCGGTCGATGCAGAATCCTCCCTAAGCTGGTTGGTTTAATATTAAAACAATGCCTTTCATTTAGGCTCCAATAAATAAAATAGCATTTTGAACTCAGACTGAATTCATTTTCTAAGTCAAATGATTCGTTAAAACTCACTGATTCATTCCAAAACAAAACTTCCTTTATGAGTGACCCGTTCAAAACCACTGATTCGTTCAGAAACGCAACTTTATTTGCATGCCTTAGGTGGAGCAAACGCAGGCATGCAACTGTGTCTGAAATATTTGACATTTTCTCAATATTAACTACTTGTTTACCGAACCATAGCATAAAAGCAATATCGCATTTGCAATTGTACGGTTGACGACACTGGTGATTGATTGCATTAGAAAGTTTTAGTTTGTTTTAAATCAGTTCTTGTTTCATACGCACACTTTTCACATCTGTAATACTTTCAGCCATTGTTTTCAAACTGAGAGCTATCTGCTTGGTCCTTTTCTGTGTTCTTAACTCACTCTATATGGAATAATTCGCAGCTCATTGATTCTAACAACAGGACATAACCCATTCAGAAGGCTTTCTTTGAAGCAGTAATGACGGCAGAGCCCACAAAAGCCATGCAACAAAATTATCTATTAGGGTGGTGATTACCTATAATGCGTCTGGGATGAGGAGGTTTTCAGTTCGCATAAGAGGTAAATGGAGACGGCGAGACGATGAGAAGCATAATCTAAATGACTCACGGGGGTTTATGTTCAGCTTTGGGTAGCAAACAAACAAATACACACACATATGCTTGGATATAACGTCTATATGTGTAACCAGTGGAATAAAGCAACCTCAAACTCCAATTTAAAATAGAAGAAATCACAACCTGAGTCTCTGGATCTATGTACTGACATCAAAGGCCTGCGGGAGAGTGAAAGTAAAAACAGACTCATGCAAGAATCTGTCAATTGTCAGTAGTTTCAAAGTGTACATAAGAATCTCCTTCAACCAGGACAAGAGATTTCTCAGGTAACAAAGAAATACTTCAAGGGCTCTAGAAACGTTCTTCTTAACATTCTCATACTTTATAAATAAATAGCCACCTTGCTCAGGCATTCGAGATGCCTCAGAGAGTGTGAAAGCAAAGTGTTCAACTACATTTTCAGCTAAGTTGCACTAGTGCTGTGGCTGAACTTTGTGTTGAATTAAAGTTTGATCTATAATAAATCAGAGCCATGCGATTGTACAAACAACACTTCTTTATTATGAGGTGTGCAGTATTTTCTGGAATATAAATCACTTATTTTTTTCTTTTTTTTTCTTAAAATAAAAAGTAGAATATCAGTGTTAAATGTAGATACTTGCAATGGATGTGATTGGAACTGATCCTGAAAGAGTTATCCTGACATTAATTACCCACCCTCATGTGGTTCCTAACACCATAAGACCTTTGTTCATCTGCGGAACACAAATGAAGTTATTTTTGATGACATCAGAGAGCCATCTGTCCCTTCAGCAAGTCAGCAATACAACTGATATTATACAGATCCAAAAACGTGGTAAAAACATCGGTAAAACCGTCGCGATGCTACAAGAGTACTTTTTTGCGCAAATAAAACAAAAACAACAATTTACTCTTCTAAATATTATATCTCAACATGCCACATACGCTTTAATGTATTTGACATGATCAACCTTGTTTACACGCGTAATCTAGAAGTGTAATCTGTGGCTGTTTGTTCTCTAAAATAACATTATTTTTGATTTCTTTGCGTAAAAATAGTATTCTCGTATCGACACAAAGTTGAAGTTGATCCACTGAGGTCACTGGTGTTTTTAACCACGTTTCTGGATCTGTGATTATTTCAGTTGTATTGCTGTCTATGGAAGGACAGATGAATCTTTGATATCATCAAAAAAATATTAATTTGTGTTTTTGACAAAATACATTTTGCTAAATATCTTGAGAAATGACACGGCACTGGGGGTAAATATTTTGTGTGACTGTAAACACTAGCCTTACAATATTCACAATGATGTATCATATAAATATTTTTCGAAATAAGTTATGATTCAAACATCCAGAGTCTGTGTTGTGTATTTATTCCAGCAACCGTATTAACAGGTTACTGAATCCCCACTGAATGGGGGGTAGGGCAGTGGAACGTCCCAAAAGCGGCACTGAAAGTCGAGTTTTGCTCATCACATGCTGAACTCAGCAGAAAACATGTTGAAAATGCACTTTAAACCTATTTATCAACAGGATCTTGTGCAACATAGATTTTACGAAGCAACACAAAATAATGGAGCAAACTATTCATCCACCGTTTGAAATGAGGTCTGTTGTGTGCAACGTGAAACCCACACACAGTGACAGTCACACAAATAGAATTTAATTTGTTCACTTTTCTCCTCACACACGACTCAAACGTTCAAACGAAGGAGCTATATTTCGACAGCTAATTCATAGTGAATGCACAATACATAATAACACAGAAGTCTTCTTATGTCAGAAAATGTTCTTCAGTTTTACGGCCAGTCGATTTTTATCCTTGTACTTTAAGTCGTACACTGACATGTGTCACAATAAAACATCTCAACTTGCAAAATAAGTCATAGCTTCTGCATTTGAAGAGGGTCAAAGCACATCTATTTCTGCATTTGTGCTCAGTGCTTGATAATTAACTGACCAACATTCACATCCCTATTTTGAACATCTGTTCAATTAGTTTTTTGAAGTTAAGCCAGCTACCTCACAAAAGGATAAACTGCCAGAGCCAGCTGATGCTTTTAGCTCATCTACATATGAAACAGGAATATCAAATAAATTGTATTTAAAGGAACAGTTCAACCAAAATAAATGAAGCTCCATCCATTTTTATATACTTCTTTCTAGAACCGTTGCTTTACCCTAAGATATAAATCATTTATATTATCTTTTAATACCAGACACTGCAACTTCAAACTATATACTATGAATCTTTTTTAAGTGTCCTACTCTCATTGGTAGAGTTGCAGTCTGAGCTAGTTCTTTATATTCCGGTCCTTGTAGTGAATGAGAGTCTAATCAACTCTTCAGCTAGATTATATGAATTGGGTGTCCAGCGGTTATGCTTTTTCTCATCTAATTTATGAGACTCTCAATCTTCCTGCTACACTTTGAGGACTCCATTACCCTTGATGACCGAAGGAAAGCTGCCTACCTTCCCCTTCAGACAAAGGATGACTTTCAGTCTCCTTTTACATTCGGTAAAAATACAAGACAGAAGTAAGAATTGCAAGATTATGTTTCACAATGATTTCTTTGATTTACTGTAGATGTTATGAGGAAGTTATGAAAGTGTTTCCATAAATTATAAGCTTTTTTTTTGGTTCTTTTGTGCAAAACATATTCTCTTAAAAATTTTTTTTAAATATTTGTCAAGGAAATCATTTATAAGATCCATTCTACCGTACAAACTGCTTTTCCTCTTTATATGTAGATGTGAGGGCTGAGTCTCAATTTGTATAATGAACCTCACCACACAATAAATAGTGAAAAATCCACACCATAAATATTGTAAAGGTTTATTTACTCTGTAAATGACCATTTTTATTCATTTTATTTATTTATTCAATTAATCTATATGTTGTATTTTTTTAAGTTTAAAAGCTGTTGGCAAGTAGAAATGTTTCCAGTTCATGTGAACTTATACTGATTTTTTTTTCTTTTCTCCCCACGACATAAAAAAGGTGGGTGAGAAGCTGAATAAACATCCATGAGTGAGATCTGGAAGTGAGTTCTTGCATCCTGAGGTTTCTCTCAGTGTGAGACAGAACTCCGAGCATGAGTGTCTTATAACTCTGCACTAGTGTATGTGCGTCAGGCAGCAGCGAGCTGTCAAAGATCAGCATATAAATAGTAATTGAGCGCTCCAGGCGTCAGGAGCGGGACATAGAGACACTGTGGCCCTTCTCCACAGGAGCACCCAGACTCAAACGGCCTCTGCTGAATGACAAAATGAAGGGAGGAGAGCATGTCAGCTCCCCACAATTACTCCATCTCTCTGTCTCGCTCTTACAATGGGGCAAGAAGTAGCCCGCGGACAACAGTGTTGAGTGTCAGTCAACTTTTTGCTTCACCAGACATACAGTACATGCACATACATAAACCCAAATAAATAACCTACTTATCTTACCCCTTTACTAAATCAATTCCCACACTGTTAAAGTGAATTGATGCTCTACACACACGCAAATGTATGAGCAATGCACTGAATATACACTGCCCTGATTTACATATTGACTGTAACAACGTCTATACTATGTTCTTGCGTTGCTGAAGTGGTACTGTAGAGGAGATGTAGCTCTTTGATTCAATATTGTTTTTGTATATATTTTTTTATAGATAAAAAATAGTAGTGGAATTGAGACTTAGCATAAAAGTTAAGGGCTAAGCTAAGCTTTTTTCAGTTAATATGTAAGGACTAAAAAAAAAAAATAATCATACCAGGTAAAATACCAGTTAATTTTTTAAGGAAAACAATATCTCTTCTAATAGTGTTAAGGTTTAATTAATTAGTGCCAGTTTTAATGTCAACTTAACATTTATACTCCAATTTATTGGTGAAAAATTAACATTTAAACTTCTTTTCATGACAGACTTATTCAAACATGCAGTAAATGACATTTTTTCTAAACCATTAAATGGCTTTCCTGAGGTAAATGTGACATTGTGACATAAAATGTGTAAGCTGATTTAATGACATCCTTCTTATTAAAAAATTACACGAAACATGATACATTTTGTACTGTCCTTCACCTCCTGAGACACATCGATCAAATTACAATGAAATCTATATGAGTTCAGCAGAGACGCACACGTACAAGCAAAAAGAAGAAAAAAAACAAAACAAAAAAAACACACACACATACACAGGAAGACAATAATAGGAAAGGACTTGTCCTGTCAGAGACCTTCGTAGTGATAGAATGCCATGTGCTCCTATGTGACAGTGTGATATTGGTTCAGGCTGAGTTTGATAAATGCATTGGTCATATGAGAAGCAGAAAACCAAGGCCTCGTTGAGCAGATGTCCTATTTGAGAACACCGCCAGGCCCAACGGCGCTCCCACAGCGAGGCCGTCTCTGCGGCCTCCAACATGCCTCTCTGGAAATGAGATTGCAAGCCGTTCCTAGCTCCTAAAGGAACATCCGCACTGTCTGTTATCGATATCACCTCTTCAGGTTTTGGAGGAAGTTGGTAGCAAAAGAATGACTTTGCGGAGTCACTTGAGAGAGGGAGAAATATGTGCCAGTTTTGGCAAGAGCCCAAGGTGAACGAGAAGAAAGAACGATGAACAGAAGCGAGTGACCTCTCTTCAGACAGGTGCGACCCCCCTCTCAAGACCACCTGCCTCTCCTAACAGGGTCAGCCTATTAATTCTGCCCCCGTACGGCCACTGCTACAGCTGCTGAAACAGTGAGAGAAAGATTGGCTAACCTGCTCCAGCACAAGCGACAAACCCCATCGCTCTTTAGTTCAGTGTGCCATAGACCATTCCAGAAAAGTACTTTGGCGGCACCACAGTGCAGCACTGAAGAAAACAACTAAAAATAGAAATGCGACTAAATTAACTACATTTTTCAGTAGCGTGGCAGTACCTCTGCTATTTTCAAAACAGTGCATCTTTTCCAGTAACAAACTACCGTATCCAAACATAGGTTGTGCAGTGTGACAAAACGCTATATTGCAGTTTTTTGACACGCTGTACTGCACATACAACAACGTCCTCCCTCATTTGTAGAAGTGCAAAATCCTATGTATTTACATGAACCAGTAAGAAAAAAAAATCGGCCCAGAAAGCCCTGCGCTGCAATTTACAGCAGCTTTTATTTATTTTCTTTTAAGTGAAGCATTTAGTTAAATGCTGCTGGGCATTACCGTTTTGCAGTTATTGACAGTAAATAGGGTCATTTCTAGTTTCATTAGATGACATTAATGTCTATTTTGGTTAAGTGCTGTCACATTAGAAGTCCCTGTTTTTGTCAGATAAAATAAATACCATACACTGCTGATTATAAAAACAAATGATGTAATCTTGCCTTTTACAGCAGCTACAATTTTTGTTAATTACTTGATTATGAATAACTTGGGAAGCTTCTAAGTAGCTTCTCCAGGTGTTAAAGTGTTAGATGTCAATGCCATGGTACTTTCATATACATTTACTTTATTCATAAACCTCTATATTTCAGTGGTAGTCCAAAGTATTTCACAGAATAACACGTTATTTCAATGGCACTTGTCTAAACACCCAGCAGGCAACATCAGAAGAACCAGGTCTTCAAAGAGCTGCCGCAGAATGTCTCTCCCTGTATGACACCAAAGGCATCCTTATGCATTTTCTTATGCATTTTCTGCAAAATCTTTTTTTTATTTTAATAAAGACAAACTAAAGGGTGAAATGTGATAAATGATAAAAGGACAGACTCTTCGTGCAGGTCATCGAGAGAACAGAAAAGCTCCAGATGTGTTCTTGCCTGTAGGAACATGGGCTAGAGAGGGGGGTCATGCTGTCTATGTTTAGTGATTTTAGAGATTATTCATGTGTATGGAACCAGAAACATTGGGAAAACTTACAAAAAAAGGGCACCACTTTTTCTTTACCGACTCAAAATCAGACTCATAAAGTCTACAAAAATAAAAATAATTCTAATTGACTTTTTTCCCCTCATCCTTTATTACAAAGTACTAGTGTAACAGCTTCATAATTTATTATGCCAGCACTATAAAACTAAATGTCCAGCAACAATCCAGAGTTTGCGTAGAACCTCATGAACATGTTCTCCTTGAGAATGTGCTTCTGTGTGAAACATCTGACCTTTTTAACAAAGACGTTCATAAGGTCAGTGCCGCAAATTTGCTTATTTCTTCAACAGTTTCATTTAGGAAGCATTTCTCATCAGATTTCCTTCCCTTATGCACCCACTGGCCTTGACACCACATGGACAACATAAAAAATCTTGAGGCAAGCAGTATTGTTATCAATCATCCATATAAAGGTTAAATAATGTGCTGGAGGTACAGTGACACCACTTTTCTTTAAGGACAGCTAACAAGAGAAAAAGAGAGAGAGACCCTGATCCCGTAAGCTTTAGGTAATACATCTTACTACACATGCACAATACAAAGTGTGACAATACAGCAGTGTATCTGAGAGCGCATTTTAAGCAAACAGATATGGTAATACTTTATTTTACGGTTACACCAATTAATTGCTTATGCATATTTCTACAATAAACAGCTTAAAGGAACAGCTTCCAAAGTTTTACCATCGAAAAAAACTGCTATCCCTATACACACACACACACAAAATCAGAAACACAATATCTGTCTAAATGTAATTAACTAATGAAAGTATTGACGCTTAACCCCACCGTGGAGACAGGAGTAATCAGGCTCGCCCTGTTTAAATTGAAAAATATGTTTACATATCTAGCCATACAACACTCCAACAAATTAGCTCAGAGTTTTGTCATGTGTGCAATTCGTTGCCCTGTGGATAGCAGGCAGCATATTGATGAGCGTGCCATGTTGAAGCTAGCGGTCTAAACCCAATGTCTGGTTAAACCCCCTCAAGCGGACAGGTCTGCCAGGCCGTAATTAATGCACAAACATTGACTTCCAAATTGGCTGTGGCCCCAGGCCATGCTTTGAGGCTGATTCTGATTCCTAACTATATGCAAAGGTAAGGGATGAAGATTTTTTGGCTCACCTGTGCTGATCTGAGACCTGCTGATTCACATCTACTGCCGGTCCACCGGTGTTCCACCTTTCTAACCTGGATTTATCACTCAGTACAGCATCAGAAGTGTTTACATTGAGGCTCAGTTAGATGGTCAATACTGAAAATATAAACCAATCAAAAAAAAAAATGAGACTGCAAGCACAAGTAGCCTAGTTTAGTTTGGGAAAAGTTATTCCAATAGGACAAGTGCACTCATCAGCTTCCTTCTTTGCAAGAAACTATGCTCTGCCACACAAAGTCCCCTTTATATCAATATAACATCAAGCCAGTGAAGGGAAAGAATGATGCCAAATGTAGGCCAGTCAATTGATGGATCTGTCTGTGACATTGAACAGGCGTCTGTCTGGAACAGGCGCATCGAGATACAAAGTGAAATCTGTCACTGCAGTTTGTGTTCATTTCAGAGCGTATTCAAATTATTTATTGATTTTTTCCCCCAGTTTTTTTTTCTGAAACTGCTTGTTCTAAGACTATGTGAAATAGGGAAGACTGACAATAAAGGATGAATAAAGGAGGTTAAAAAAATTAAGGTAGAAAGAAAAATAAATAAATAAGAAATGAATGAAAGAATGATATGAAAAAATAAGGGGAAAAAAATAAAAGAAATGAAAGAATTTAAAGGAAGGAAAATAGAAAAGTGTGGGATGATGAAAATAAATATAAAAATAGGAAACAAAAGAAAAAAAAAACAAGCAGACAAAAATGAAAAACGGAAGAACATTTAAAAGTAAAGGAAGCAGGAATGAAACTTGATGTACTTGAGAATGATCTATTCTTCTATAATCTCCTGTCAGTCAAGATATGCAACAGATCCTTAATAATAGCGTCGCCTTCTCATGAAGGACAGAAAATGCTGACAAGTGTCTTTTCATTCTAAGGCCTGAGGTTTACGGCTTAATCCATATTAATACAATCACCAGGGACAGAGGCAAAAAAGTGGCCTTTACATTTTTCATAATCTTCCATTTCTGTGAGCCACAGATAGCAGGCATAATTAATCCCTATGATAAACGACTCACTGACGAGGATGTCATCACTTTATTTTGGAGGATGTGCACGGGCTCTCTGTTGTTTCAGCAGTATGTTCTCTCTAAGCCAGGCTCTTCTATTGAACGGAAACTTGATAAGGAGGACCTAATAGCATCTATATGCAAAGGAGATGAGAACTTTATGGATCAGGTGCAAAAGTTTGGAAGCCAGTTAACTTGTAAATTTAGAATAGTGACAGAAAGGTAGCAATAAATGTAAACGTATAATTAGTAAAGCATATAAAAAAAAAAGATTATATTTGATGAGCAGGTTTCACTTTCTTTTTAAATAAACTTTTATCTTCCTCAGTTCAGAGGCATCATCGAAATTGATTTTCATGCGAGCATATCATGGAGGGCATATTGACACTGTGAAAGCAATTGGCTGTAACCTTGGGCTATGTAGGCTATATCTCTCATATGATCCGCTGATTAATTATAACCCTCACCGCCTGTTTACGCTACAGTTCTCACATTATTTCTTTCATTTAGCGCTGTTATCCAGGAGCGAGAAAAGAGGTTAAACATTTCCAGATTTCCTAATATCATTCTTATGAAAAATAAAAAAAAAACACACTAAGGACACTGTTTCGTGTGATGTAAGACCGTCAAACACTGACAGAGACAGGAGGAGAATTAAAGTAACTGTGTGAAGGTGATGCCCTTTCTTTTGAAGCCTGTTATGTACCATAAACACATTTAAATAACTGACAGTTCAATCATTCTCTTTATGTTGATGAATGAGTAAGCAATTTTCCATTTTATTATTTTAAAAGTATTCGGATACATCAGGAGACAAACATAATTTCGCCAGAAGGTGGCTGTATGCATATTATACATAATAATTGATTATGCATTTAAATTCAATATTAGTACATATACAGTAGATAAAAGTATAAGATAGATTTTATATTAAAAAAAATGTAACAGACAAGTATATGGCTGTATATTGAGATTGTCATGCCAGAATTTATTACTGAGAAATAGCACCAGCCGTTGCTGATAAGATGGAGTCTTAGGTGGAGCATGGTCATGTGATATTGTTTTTGTATAACATTTCAATAAACAAAAAAAAGTATATTAATACATTTAGTTCTGGTCCTTGATTCTGACTGGTTGAGATTAAAGCTGTTGTAAGCAACTTTATAAATATACACCTTTATTTACTATTTGAGTGTTGCTCGGCAACCACTTTGTTGGAACCAAAACTGTTTCTAAGGAACTACATTGTTTGGCGGAAGAATAATGTTTTTATTAATGTCATTACACTTTTTTTGCGCTGTTTTATTTAATGAAATGGGGGGCTGTAACAATGCCCCTTAGCTGTTATAAATTCAGTGTAAACCATGGCTTCTTGGGACTTATTGCTTTATTTTAATTTAAATATAGCCATATATATATATAGTTTTGTTTTTGCTCCGTCAATGAAAATAGATTTCAAAAAGATTGCTGTCCTGAATAAATCAGTGTGTTTTGAATGGATTAGCTGAATGACTCAAAAAACAGTTGCTTGCTACATTACTGTATGAATCAGTGTATTTGAATAAAACAGATTCAGTGACTGTAAAAAACAGTCACTTATTGCAGCCTACTGGTGTAACAATAAGCATATGCACTACCAGTCAACAGTTTGTAGACAATATATTAATACAAATTTTAAAAAGATATATATTCAGCAAGGATGAATTAAACAGAACAAACATGGCAGTAAAATTCATAATTGAAACAAAATTTTTAAGCAGCGCATGGTTTGCAACTTTGATAAGAATAAATGTTGGCAGTGGCTATTTGCACTGTAAGTGTAAGCAATGAATGCTAAGTTTTTGATTACAGTATTTACTTATTTTTTATTGATAATAAAGAAAAAAGAAAATAAATGTAAAATAGTTCTTTAAAAGGCAAGTTTGATTGTCGTCATTTTGACAGTCCAATCATCAATCACACTTTTGTGGGCGGAGTCGGTGTAAATAGCCTCTGCCAACCTGGCAAGGCTATTTGAACTTAGTCTAAATAGACACTGACAAAATGAGCAAAATTTTTTAATTAAAATATTTCTAAGTATTACTTTTTACTGTATTTCTGGTCAAATTAATGCAGCCTTGGTGAGCTTGAGAGAGAAAAAAAAAAAATAAAAATTAACAAATCGTACCAACCCCAAACCTCTGAACAGGAATAAACCAGTCCACTGACATCTGTAGAACTAAATGCTACTGGCTGACACATAGCATCGCACATCCCACCGCTAACGCAAATTTTCTGAAAGCCACAGCTGTTTCCTTGTGGGACAGTGAATAAGTAATAGAGGGCTGTGTTAGATAAACAGGTTATGACCTTTTCTATTGAGACAGATAGTTCCATGTCAGTAGAAAAGAAAAGAAAAGTGCACCCTCAGCACTGTGTGCTCTGATTGGACACGCAGAGAACAAGTGAGCAGTGCTTAAAGAGGTCTCTGGTGGCAGAACCCTGGAGTGGCTCCAACATGGACTACCGGCTACTCCATCATGGTAATGTGTGTATATACAACAACGTGAGCATCTCGCTGTCTTCAATTTGTTCTTGACCTCACCGTGAGAAGGATTCTCTACGGCAGCATGGCCCAAACTCGAAAAGTAAGACCAAAAAAAAAAAAGCCTGCAGCTAGTATGAATGCAGTAGCAATCTTATGGGTCAACCTTAGGATGTGCCTGCGCACCACAGACTTCAGCATAGTAATGGCAGGTGTGACACCAACGTGAGATACAAAAGAGATGCCAGCGTCTCACTTCGGTGAGCATCTTGAAGAGAAACATCTGACATTTCCGTGTCTTTCTCACTGACTTCACCTAAACTGAACCGCACCGCCTAGCAACCAGTGAACGCCCCCGCCTGGTCTCTAGTGTCCACCTACAGCAATGAAAGACATATGAACCGTTCCACACCAAAGAGCACTTCACCCTTAAGTTAAAAACACTTTAGATCTGTTCCGAAATGTTTTGAGCTACCATGCTGCCTACTGAACAAAACCTATAACAATGACTAACATACAGCATGGAGGTGATTTCATCTTTCTCAAAACATGTAGATTTTTCCCCCTCAAAAAAGCAGGAGGTATCCATACATACACATTTTAACAATAACAACACTGACAAAAGAATCATATATTTTTGTATATACATATATTAGTGCTGTCAAATGATTAATTGAGATTAATTTCATCAATAATTTTGTTTACATTATATAAGCATGTGTACTGTGTATATTTATTATGTAGAAATAGATTTACACAAATAAATATTTATATAATGAATATACACAGTACACATACATATATAATGTAAACCAAAACCTTTATTTAGCGATGCAAATAATTACGAATAAACATTATATATATATATATATCGCGAATATATAGTAATGTGTAAAACTTTTATTCTTTTTTCAATACTCAATACTCTAGCAAGCATATAAAACTTTTTCTCCCAGTATTTCCTTTTTTTTGCACCCTCAGATTCCAGATTTTCAAATTGTATTTCTGTCAAATATTGTCATTTTCTAAACAAAAAGCAACCGTGCATAAATGGAAAGCTTATTTATTCAGCTTTCAGATGATATATAAATCTCTATTTGAAAAAAATGTACATTTATGACTGGTTTTGTTTTCTATTCTAAAATGTGTTCAGAACTGATTAGAACTATGTTTATAATAATTCTGGGCCTTTGGCCTTTCTGCACGGCTTAAATGCTCACTATGTTTTGGAACCGAGTGTTTCTGTCGCATACCATCCCTCATATTTATCACTAAATAAAGGTAACTGCTAAAAGTCTTAAGATGATTATAGGTCATATATACATAGCTGTTTATTTGGAACAGCCACAACACAAAGCCATTCTGCCCTATTCTCCGGTCGACATTTTCAATATATCTTCCTCACCAAAATGACACCGACTATCTCCCTGATGTCATATTACAGTCTACCTGCCACAGTCCCTGCTGAACTTGAAATGATATTTACCGTTCGGATGGCAAATCGCGCATCACGACAGGCATTTGTTTCTATTAGCAATTCAATCTCAGCTTCCGGAGCTCCTGTGGGGGATTGCATTTATTATCTGCACCCCTTAAATTGGCAGATGGCATAAAATAAACAAACATTTTTAGAAATTAAAATAAAACCGGAGGAAAAAGACCACAGTCCTTAAAAGCCACAAGTGCAGTGACAGCAGCATCGCTTAGTAACGCTTACTTTCTGGGAGCATGGCATGGATTCCTGGTTCAGTCAAGGGTTTATTAGCAGGGAATCTCCACAATCTGTTTTATGTGTCAGAGCCGCGTGGGTGATGCAGGCCGTCCGAGACGCTGTATTAAACCGTCTGCTGGTTGCAAATTTAGAGGCGGCAGCCAAATAAAGTGTCACACTGCATTTTTCACCGGTAAATTAGAGCAGTGTAGGTCCGAATTACACCGAATTAGGTGTGAAAATGGGAAATAAAGCAAACAGATGACTGGAGCTGCTTGACGTGGTGGAGAGAAGTAGCACATTGGTGGCATATGGACAATCAGTGGCTGTGATTGAAGAAGAGTTTTCCAGGCAGCACAACAGCCCAGATAAAGGCTGCTGCAATCACGCTGAGCTTTGTTTTTTTCTAAGATGAGATGTCACAGTCGTTCTTCTCCTAAACCTGCACAATTTGTATGACGGAAGTGATGCATTATACAAGAAGAAGAATTAAAAAGAAGAAAAGAATTCAAATATACATATTTTATGTTATTTTATTTTAAAACTTGACATATCCTTTAATTATGGAGCTATCCATTTTTGCAAATGTATTATTTATTATATGCATATGTGATATACTGTAATAATATGTACGCTACACAAAATAGTCAATGTACACTTAATTACATACACAAAAAAGAAAGAAGCCTAAATGAGATGCTTTAAAAAAAAAAAATCCTATATGTTTGCACTGGAATAAAAAAATATTGTTGCATGCTCACTGTATCAAAGTTTGTTGAAGAATAAAATAAAAAGATTATATTTGCTCTTTGCCATTTCAGTTAACCTTATTAAAGAAATAACTGCACATATTATTAAAACATGCAGCAGCCCAACATTTACAGGTACCTGACCCAGTTTGGTTTAGAAACCTGCACTTTAAGAAACCCTGAAATAGAGCAATAGAGTTTATTAAACCTCTAAAAACAGGGCAGCCACTGTAATTGATTCATCATGTTGGTTGGGGCAGGGGGGCTCAGTGAATGTCAACGGTTGCCACAGTCTGTCATGCAGAAATCAGACTGATGTCATACTGATGAGAAATATATCTGAGAGAAAGAGGGTGCAGTGTTGTCTGAACTTATAAGAGCAGATGAAAGCATGACTTCCTACTTTGATGCCCTCAGATGTGAGATCATGACAGAGCTGGAACATGCAGTGCTGAAGCCGATATGCTCGTCCTCTTTTGCTCAACTTTAACACAATAGGGGGGAAAAAAAACACCCACTGCTTGGCTTTTCAGAATGATTTCACGCAGGGCACAAATGCCTTCTGTGAAGCTCTGTAAGTCTAGCAGGGTCATGGTGAGCTGGAACAGGGGATAAACACAAAGCTAATCTATCTCATATTAAAAAAGAAGAACTTCCAGAGTGAGCTTGACCCCAAAACCTAAAGGGATGAGGTGCATGTGTGTATTTTTATGGTCCCTTTTGTGTTTGTAAGAGTTTTGTGTGGGTAGGGTTTTCAAGAGATGAGGGAATATAGTTTCTACAAAGTTGAAACTCTATGTCAAATCTACAGCAATCCATCATTTTCTTTGAGAGCGTTATAAAATATGTTTCACTTGTACTTTCAATAAACTATAAATATTACATCAATCTATATAGGCTGTAAAAAGCAAACCAGCAAAAACAAACAAAGAAATGTTTAAACGTTTAAAGATTTCGATTTTTTTATTATTATTTATTTGCTTGTTTTTAATAAATACAGTAAAAAATAATTTGTTTTAATTTTAGCCAATTACAATATAAAACAATATAATAACACTTTTCTATTTTATTACATTTTAAAATCCAATTTATTCCTCCAATGGCAAAGCTGAATTTCCAGCAGCCATTACTTCAATCTATATGATCCTTCAGAAATCCTTTTTACGTGATGTTTTGCTGCTCAAGAAACAATAAAAGTCAATAAAAAGCATAATAATAATAATGTTTTTAACTGTAGTTCTGCAGGAAGGAACCTCACCCCCTTCTCACTGCAGCCCAGCTTCCATCAGAAAACCCCATCTCCATTACTCTTCCCCAATGCGGTATAGTGAACACACACCCTGGCCCGCGAAGGTTAACCTTCAGTCATCAATCACAATTGTCGGAGTGTGAGGTGCTGCGGCACAGCTGTACCATGATATATTACACACATAAGTGGAGGCATCTTAAGGTGGCTAAGAGCCTGGGCTCTAATTTACAAGCCAGGTCTAATGCACCTTATTGTGAAGTTAACAGTGTATGGCATACATGTACGTATGACCCAGGATGCTCTACATGAACTAATGCACCTCTTGCCCATAATGACATTTTCAATGTTATGGACAGAGATGCTATCAGCACAGCAAATTACCCTTCACCCTTGGGGTGTCGACTGTGTATTCAGGGAAGCCTGACAGAATAGAATAGAATAGAATAGAATAGAATAGAATAGAATAGAATAGAATAGAATAGAATGGAATAGAATAGGAAAAATCTGTGGAGCTAGTCACACGTCAAATCTTCTCTTCTCTTACATTGCTTGGCTTCTGGACTTCTGGAGGTTTGCAGGTCAGGCAGTTTATAACTCATCTCTCTTGCCCTGACTGGAAGGGACAGAGATGGATCTTTAAATATTTTGTGAAAGTTACGAGCGGAATCATCCATATTATCGAAGATCTCTCTGGAAGCTGAAGTTAACCATAACCAACATAACCAATGATTACCAAAATTGTTTAGCGACCAACATTCTTCACATCTTTTGTCTTCCACAGAAGTTAAAAAAATCATTAAAATCATTTGAAAGACATGTGGACGAGTAAATGATAATAGAATTTTAATTTTTAATATGAATATCCCTTCAACTGAAATAATATTACTATGATAACATCTGCAACAATCAGCAGGGAACATCAAATAACGAGCTTCAGGCAGCTGCCCTTTTCTATAAATAATTTACAAATCATTAGAGTTCTTATGCTCAGCTTTATTATTATGTTGAAATATTACCGGAGCATTATCAGAGCATCTCCCTTCTGAAGTTCACTGTGAAACATCTTTAGGCATTAGAACTGATGGTTTAGTGATTCAACACATACAGTATCTGCATCTATAAAAGGCATTTTATTATTAATATACATTTCTGAAAAAGCTCCTTAAAATTCATTAAAAAAAGGAAAAGAAAAGAAGACAGCATGGGGGGAAAATGTGTGGGATAAGCAGTCTCAGCAGGTGTAAATAAATAAATAGACAGCATTATTAGAAGTCAGTAAAAAGATCAGGTAAGACTTGGAGTGGAGACACACCATTAGAACAGGACAATAAATCCCTCTTACGACTCTAGCTGTGTTTTGTCCTCTCTGGCTAAATACTCTTGTAATTAATCCTCACTTTCCTTCAGTTTACAATCAACCTGCAGGCTTTGCTTTGGCCTAACAATCACAATAAATTAAACTGCCCTCTGCTCCCGCAGGTAAAGGCCACTCAATAAAAGCGGCCCAGAAATCAGTTATTGAATCTATTCTGAAAAACCCAGAGGAACGAGAGTGGTACCTACAAACTTTTATTTGTTTGTATGCCTTTCTAAGTTAACTACTCCATTTATATTCCTCTTTGCAATTCCTTTTACTCAGAGAACATCCTGATTAATAAACAAAGTTGCATATTAATGCTGTTAATTTTTAAGAAACCCAGGATTTCTTGAGCATGATAAGGCTTCTTTTTCTTCCATTTAAGTGTTAGTACATTACTGTAGCTGCTACGCATCCTTCACAAGCAGTCTGAAGTCTTAATTTAATTCTGTTTATTGCAAATATGAGCTTACTGGGATTAAGATAATAGGAAAATACTGCTCACAAGGCAAATTCCTAACTGCAGCGTCTTAATGGGGTCAGCAGATGGATTACAGCAGTATATAAACAAAGTCAGTGTCAGCGTTACATGACTGAAAGTCTGAGATTTAGAGTGGAAAGCTTTACTCAATTATTAAATTAACTATTCAGAATGGATATTTAATGTATTTGAAGAATTTTATTCACATATAAGCAGAAATACAGTAAGTGCACGTCACAGTCAGATGCCGTTTGGCAGCTGGGATGCCTGATTGCTAAATTAAACTTGGCCCAGGTTTCTTTTTTCCACTAATTCTTATAGCTTTACTCACTGACTACAAATTAAGGCTAGCCCACAACAAACAAATTAGTACACAGGCTTTATAAAATAGTTTTCATATCCTCAAATAAACTTATATTTAATAATGCAAAATTAGAAGGATTTATGCAAATTCTGTGCAAATGTTTTGAACATTTAAAGGCCCATATAAGACAAAAGTGGCGTTAAATGTGAAGCTGGACACAAAACCAGTCATAAAAATGAAATTGAGATATACAAATCATCTGAATAATAGCTTTCCATTGATGTATGGTTTGTTAGTGTAAGACAATATTTCAAAATCTAGAATCTATTCTATAAAATCTAAATACTGAGACATAGGGGTGTTCGGTTCCGTTTTTTTTGGAGTCGACTCCGACTCCCGACTCCTACTTTTGGTGTCGGTGGAATCGACTCCTCGACTCCATTTACTTTGAATTTAAATATAAATACATTTGCGTTTAGAAAATCACATCAACCACCTGCTGTAAGTACAAACTTAATATTTACACGTGAAGTGTGTTCTGGGAAACAGTGTGTAGTCGCTGTAAATAGGCTGAGTCACTTAAAATGTGTTTTATGTGCTGATCCTGCGTCAGTGAAAACACATGTTCATATAGA
>JAUCMT010000024.1:11890266-11902521 GCA_032357475.1 Enteromius thamalakanensis | reverse complement strand
TTCAAGGCAAGCACATCACATGTTAGTTTAAATGTTTAACCTAATTAGATGTGCGCTGTTAGACGCCTAACGGAGGCGCCCTTATGATCACTTGCATATTATTTTTTTCAGTAGAAACTTAAATATGCCGTAATTTTTGCTCATAAAGGTGAAAGTAATGCATAATTCGGAACGGTAAAGGATCTACCTTTATTTCTGTACATTTACAATATCAACTAAACGTTGTGCTTCAAATAAACTAACAAGGAACAGAGGACACGGTTATTGCTGTCTCTGTCTAGAACAGGAGCGCTTCATAAACGAAACTCACAGAACTGACTCACAGATATGATAAATATATACATATATAAATCTTTCAATTATTCCTTTAAAACGAAATTCGTTAATTGAACAAATGTATTGCTATAGTATCTCATGAAACTATATATAGCATGGCTTTATTTCATTAATATTTCTTCTATGACGTCTGATAAATCGCTGTAAAATTGAAGGTTGCGAATCATAACGGTAACCTGCAGAGGCACATTCAGCGTAAACATCCTATATGTTAATCCGACGAGCAATAAACGATCAGCTTCTACAGGATATTGACAAACGGATGCGGTCGTAGTGAAAAAGCCGAAAACAACATTGTATATTATTCCGCTTACACGGCTGTTTACCTCATTTAACAAGAAAATATTTTATTACCGCATTTTTTACGAATTTTAGTTGAACTGGTTTACTTTCGGTTTTCAGACACATGATGTACAAAAACACGAACATGCAAATTGGTTTAATCATTTGGAAATATAATGTCAAGCATGTTATTAAGTGACAAACACACACACACGTGCTAAAAAACAGGCTACTAAATCTGAGGCTAAGAGCCTTGTTTAAAAAAAAACAGGGCTAAGAGTATACTAAAAGCGTAATTTTAATCCTGTCTTGAGCTATTAAACTTATCTTTGGACACATCCCAAAATTGTGTTTTAACCAATAGATATCATTTAAGTTCACGGTGTGATAATATTTCTCCTGTCAAATCATAAATCCAAAATGTTATCAGTCACATGGTCTGAATTTTCTTGCAGAATATAATTTTATAATAATAATTTATGTAACATGCATATGATACATTTGACTAAGAATTGGTGGGAAGAAACATTTCAAGGAAGAAAATTTAAGCCAAACCATACTAAACATGGGTATTAAACTATAAGCCATTCAATAGTCATTCAAAATACATATACAATGAGTAATTAATACATGATAGCTCAAGGTGTGGCTTACATGTAATATGCAGTTATGCATATCAGTGAATTAAGTCCGGTTACGTGTATTTTAAGCCTGGATAAGCAGTTTTGTGCCAGTCAGGAATTTCAGTCTGGTCCCGAGTTGGGGGAATGAGATCTATCCAACAAAATCTTTAATTATTTTACCTATGTAATGATAATGATGTCCTGTTTCTTTGATCATTATCTTGGTTATTTGCCCAATATCTCCTTCCTGAGTTGGGATTCTCAATAAGTGTTCTTTTGTGTTAATGTTGCACGCTGTCCTGTACAATGTCTACATGAATCTGCTTGCATCAGGCAGGCAACAGCGTATCATGGTCTGATTTATAGTTATAGTTAACCATTTATAGTTATAGACAAGTCTTCGAAAGCACTTGTTCCATCTACTGTTGTTTAGAGTATATGATCTCAATTAATAAACGGTAGAGTCCATTTATTTCAATACATAAAGAATTGTTATGGCCAGTCTGATCTATTTCAATGTTCCACAAAAAGTGTAGGTCCAGCTAGTGCTGTTGATAGACTCCGTCATGGTACATGACAATAACAGACAGACTCAGGGGAGCATCAGAGAAATCCTAGTGAACAAAGGCCAGTAACCGACAGAGCCACTGGTGCAATGATCTTGATTAACACTCAATCAGCACTTTTATGGCTGACCAACTGCTGCTCCTTCAACCAGTCTAACAGAAGAGTTCGATATCCTCTCAACAACTGCAAGTGCTTGATTAAAAACAAGTAAACTTTCACAGATAGCCCAGTACCACACCAGTCCATCCAATATGCTGAGTGCAGAATAAATAAACAATAAAAAAGAGACTGCTTTTGGCAAATAAAAAGTACTACCTGGCCTCCTGGCATAAACGTACCTTGGTGCATTTTAACCGAGACACAAAATATGTACCAATAAGTGCATATCACTGCAATTTCCAAAAGAAATGAACACTAGATGCAATAAAACTCTGACACCTTTTTCAAACAATTGTACAGAGTTTTGATAAATAAATTTTTGCACAGTTTAAAGAATATTGTGTTAAGACATCTAAACAATAATCAAATCCAGGGATATATGAATGCAGATGCTTTTGAACGTTAGAATCACACATCTCCAGCCTATTATCTATGAGTTTTCTTAGATGTTAGGTTTGTTCGGTAGCGCAAAGTAGTATGGAGATGTACTTGAGAGGCGAAGAGCTCCGGTTCGAATCCAGTGTAACTACGTTTCAACAAAACCGTTCAAACCTCTGTAAAAGCATCAACAAATGTGTTTTTTATATAAGTTTTACATTTGTTAACACTATCCGGTAAGTTTATGGTTGAATTTGGTGTAGGGCATATTTTTAACTTAATAGAGCTTTCATTTTTAGCAACAGTCCACATTTCAATACTGAACTGCTGAATATATACCTATATCAGCTATATAGAAATGTACCAGGGTTCACATAATGAAGCTGTGTAGTGTCACTCAGTGGATATTTCTCTTTGAAACGTGCAGTAAGGCACTAAAAACGTGTTGCACAAAAAGTGCACAGAAGTACTTAGTGCAAATACAACAGGAAGAATATACACTAGATAAATATCTCTAGTTCTCCAGAAATGCAGCAGGACAAGCATCTCAGATGAGATGTTTAAACCGAAACAATGAGACAGTAAGCAGTTTTCGCAAGTGCACCAACACGTCACTTTAATTCTGTCCACTGCCTGAATTTTACAGATCAAGCTCCAGTGTGTTGTCAGAAGCGGCCTCCTTTAAAAAATGTATCATGGTGATTGCTTTGTTTGTGGCGGTGGATGAAGGCTGGTCTGCCCAGCTCTGCAGCATGTTTATCAGCATGGCCCTGGAGACGACGCTTCACCCTGACAGGCAGAATAATAGAAGCCATTCTCCTCTATCCGCCGCACAATCTCCCTCTCATTACAAAACGTCCAGATCAATTCCTTTAAAGCCCTGAACTTTACATTGATTAAGATCTTTACTCTGACACGTAGCTAATGGTCTTATTAAATGTTTTATTGTATTTATCATGAGAGCTATGACATTATAAATTGAGGATGGCATTCGAATCAGGGGTTTAAAGGGGAACTGTTAAAATGGGAATATGGAAGAAAAGAATGGCGTGAGAAAAGTGAGAAATGACTATCTGACATGTGTATCTGCGCACACATAAGCTACTGTAGAGTGTATAACTGGAGCTTATACTCAAATATATTCGTGTTTGGATTCAGTTTATATTTGTTAAGATAAAATATTGCTTAATGCAAAGTGGCAATGCAAAAAATACAATAAATAAATACAGTACTAAATCAATGTTAATATTAAGAAACGTTCTGGGTATCAAGATGTACATTTATGCAGTATGCTTCTATTTTTATATACAAATTTCTCAAAAAACAAACGGCCGATAGATTAATAGATAGATCGACAGATAGATGGATAAATATTCATATTTTTTATTTGTTATTTTGTTGAGCAGTCTATTGAGGACTGATGTCCAGTATTTCTCTTAAGTCTTTTTTCCAGTCATTTCTGGATAGACCAGAGATTAAGACGCCGCACTATTTCCGTAAAAGAGTGGACATCAAACAAGTGCTTTTATTCCACATGCCTAAAGGATCATTGGACATAGACGAAGAGTGAAACTTACAGTAATTGTGCATTTCAAAAAAAGAAATCTTCATTATATCTGCAGCAATTTCTTTCAGACGTAACCCAATTTTAAGCATTAAATAAGAATGAAAAGCCTCTTTTCAACTGACATTAGAGCCCATTCTGGCTATAAATTGATATTTCCTGCGTATATTATGATGTAAAGGACAAGAGGCCGTCCTTTCTGCATTCCTTGTCATGGCTTCTCTCCTGTGCTCTGCTCCCAGTGTAAAACAGCTAATTAAACATTTTCTTCTTTCAAGACATCCTTCAGGAGTTCAAAAGCCACATATCAAAGGACACTTCAAAGGAAATTCAGAGTCAGAAAAGCAAAAGGTCCCAAAATGTTCTGAATTTGGAAGAAAAAAGTGGCTGCTGGTTTAATGGCGTTACATAAGCTGTGAGGGATGTGAATGTCCAACAAATAAAGATGGAAAGTTATTTCTGTACAGACATATAAGTGCTGTAAAAATGAGAGTTTTGAGTCAGTGGGTTTGTCCTAATGATTTTAACGTCTAGAGAAGCGACACTAAGGTGGTTGAAGATTTCCTGCCTTTTTTTCAAGCTACTCTATAATTGATTCTCGCAGATCCATGCATTTTAAAGACATACTGTACTAAAGGCTGCAAAAAAAACAAAAAAAAACAAAACAGTTGTCCTTGACTAATGGGGGGAACCATAGAATTAAGCAGGGTGAAATTTGTCTCTCTCCTTTCCACCTTTGGCTTTGACTGTAAATTAATCTGAGCAGCTGATTAGAACATTAAGGGGAAAAAATACATGCAGACTCACATTCCTAATATCCGACGTCTGGTTAATTACACTCACAACGGGAGGGGGTCATTTCATTACAGCTAATCTGTGGTCACAAAACCAGACTGAAAACACATGATATAAAATATAATATACAAGAACAGATGATGTTTGCTCTGGCGGGTATAAGACGGCAACGAGGGACTGTGGGAGGTTAGTGGGGAGATGGGAAATCAGGAACAGGACACTGGCAGAAAGGTCACTGATATTGTGGCGTTCGGGGAGAAATGGCTGGCCGGCATCTGGGGTGTATTTTTAGATGAACGTCCAGTGCTAATAGAGGACACAGGATTGCTGTCATTGGGGAGTGTTACTCAGGTGCAGTCTAATTGTTCCAGCTCTATCTCTGTGATGCATGCTGGGAAAAAGTGTGAGCGGAGAGGCAAGTAATATTAAGAGAGAAAACGAATTAACTTTGTTTTATCTAGGTTATTTTTTCCAGTATATAATGTATTATTCAATCACCTACTTGCCAAACTAACACAGAGAAGTATAAAACTGTGGCCCAAACTATGTATTGTTTGCTACGTGAGCAAGTTTATTGATAATGTCTGTGGTCGAGAATCACATGTGCTGCCTTTGGCTGTCAGACACCAGATGACGACATTAGCTATTCTGACTTTCCAGCTAAAAACTTCACAGATTTCACTCTTATAATTCCGCATCTAATTAATGTATCTGCAGTGCGGAGAGATTTTAATATCAGATTTCACTCTGACTCCAAACATTCTTGAGGGTATTCATTAGATGCTGTTCTTCGCACTTAATCAGGGTTATAAAGGCCATTTTAATTGATCTTTAAAATCTGGAAAAGAGGCTTAAAATTCTGGCTTAGGAGTTGCTGTGAATAGTGAATAGATATCTCAGTCCCTTGCAAATGAACAATTGATATTGTGCATCTGTACCATGGTACATTTGTAAAAAAAACATAACACTGTAGAATGGATTCTTTCATTCAATTTATGTAAATGCTTATGTTTTTCTTAATACACAGTTAAACAAGCCTAATGGACAGGTAATTATTTAAGTGTTGTTTTCACTATTACATTAACTTAATGGCATTTCTAAATTCTCATAAAATGTAAAGGCATCAAAACAAATGCAGTGTTTTATTGGTAACAAATGCAACATATAATGCTATAACTAAATAAATGTTATATTCCCTGTACCTTTATGTATTAAAACTAAACAAACCTAATTAATATTAATTATATTACATTCAAAAATTGATTTAATTACCGTTCCCTGAATCCCTTAATTAAATTATGTAAACCTTTTACTCAGCACATCCGATTTAAGCTGCAAGCTGGGATCAGACAAATCACTTTCTATCAAAATACCAATATATTTAAATATAATGACTGTGTTACATTATTTACATGGCCTTAAATCATAATGCTAGTGAAAATCACTAAGCACAGTGTAGTGCATACAATACCGGTTAAATTAACTTCAAAGCAGTGTCTTTACCTCTGAGCAAACAGGCTCCTTCCAACATGTCAGCCCACCCTGACCAAAAGCGCCTTTGGGAGCGTGGTGTGTTTGAACAGAAGTGCAGCACATATAGTCTGCGGGAAGATCCACATGATGTGGTTGGCTCTCTCCCGCTATGTAAGCACATAAATCTGCTTGTGCCCTGGAGGTGGGAACCGGCAGCACTAATTGACTGTAGAAAGATTAGGGGTCAGGGACCTGGTAATATTAACATTAATAAACTTGATCCCTCAAATGAAAGCAATCAGCCAAGGGGGTAGAAAGGTCCCTTTTTGCAGCAGTGTGACCCGGTCAGATTACTCTTAGATCCTTGAAAACAGATGCATATGTATAGATGCATGCCCTTTTAGATGCTAAGTAGAATTACTGTACATGTTCTTCATAAATAAAAGTGCACCATGACAATAATTAACTGATTTAAATTAAACCATACACTGCAAAGTAAAAGGTCAGTAGAAAATATATTTTTAACACTTAACATTTAAAATTAATCAAAATTTAAAGTAAAGGCATTTTTAAGGTTACAAAATATTTTTATTTTAAATAAATGTTGTTCCCATCATGAAAAATGATTTATGAAAATTCAGATTTGCCATCACAGTAATATATAATATTTTAAAATATAAAAAACAGAAATTATATTTATATTCAGTTAACAGTTACTAACAGTTAGATTAACGTTTAACAATATTACTGTTTTTACTGTATTTTTTTATTTTATTTTTTTTTTTTTATTTAAAAAAATGCAGCTCTGTTGAGCAAAAATTCTTAATGTTTAATATATATTATATATACTGTATTTATACAGTATATATAGGATGTATTAAACCTATGTTTTAGCATCTTTTGTGAGCTAAAATGAAATAAAATTAATAAGTATTGCATGACAAAATATAGTTTTTAGGGCATATTAAAACAAAGAATATTTTTAAATAAGTAATAAAAAATCCTAAGGCTTCAAATAAAAACAGTTTGAGTATTTTGTACCTGCTTGTAAAGCACAGGTCCTGGGTTTTTATATGAGCATGTAATAAAAGACTGTGTACTGAAACCTCAGCTCAGCGAAGTGGCATCCAATATCTCAATCAACCTTGGTGGGTGTTCAAATGTTTTACAACAAAGCATCATCACTAGAAAAGGTCCTTGGCGAGGACGAAGCACGAATGAACAGGACACACATTAGCCCACCCTGTGGGCAGCCATGGGGCACCTCTACAGAGGCACTGCCACTTTGATCCCAAAGCTCCACTGCAGGCAGGCCCAGAAGAGCCAGATTAGGCTCGAAACGACACAAAGCTCGGCGGCTCGCTTTGTTCGCCCTGGCTCAGTAAAATGACACAGAATGCCATGGCGCCCCAAAAAAGTCTCCTCTGAGGCTTCCACTTCTTTTGAGGCAAACTCAGCATTGTAAAAAGGAGAGATCAAAGGACAGCACAAGTCACTGATAACTATAGCATATAATGACCCACTTCCAGAGTGACACTTTTGTAGCTACAGCGCATGGTGCCGGGACCCTTTGCTATTAGTCATGCTGTTGCCTCATTTTCATACGACCTTTATTTGATTACATTCTTTTTTTTTTTTATTCTCCAAGACATTAATTTCACTAAGACGGATTTAGAGTAATGATGACAGAAATATGGTCACGATATTCTAAAGAAGAACTTTGAAGTCTCTTCAAGCTAAAGGTTGCTCATTTGGACTGATTGCTAACTGATTACTCTGAACTTTCCATGCAAAATAAGGTTATGTCTGTGGTCTACTACAGGAGAACACAGAGAAATACAGCTCACTCGTTTATCATTTACTGAAATGACTATGTTCGTTCATAAGGAAAGGTACATCTTACCCTGTGATTGAGACCGTTCTTAAAGAGGAGATTTTACCCAGAAGTCTCTGGGTCTGAGTTTCAACACCTGCCACAGAAAGATCAAAGCTGTTTTCACAGTCTTACTCTTCCCCTTTGACAGTATTATTTTGTGGCAAGCTGTGAACGGGAATAAATGTGAGAGAACCATGAACTCTCAACCTCTCTACCTTCCCACTCTGCCTCCTTTCTTTTTTCACAGTATAATCATGAAGGTTTTATTTTCCTTAACAATATTCCAATGCTTATAATAATAATAATAATAATAATAATAAGTCAAATGTGCAAAACAATCGATTTTATTAGCTGTAATGAAGCATTAACTGCAACAAAAAACATTGGTTGTTTTAGATAACCCACTGTCCCAATCAAGCAGAACAGCACTGCTACGCTGTAAATAAATTACCGTGATTTTAATGGTAAAAACTGTGAAAACACTACAGTAAAAGCCTGTGAAATGATTAATGGTAAATTCCTGTAAAATTTACAGGGAAAACCTGTAAAGTGGCAGAATTCCCTGCAAAATAAAATTTAAATTAAAATTTTTATTTTTTTTCTTTGAAATAACTACGTTTCTTCTTACTTTTTCTTATCAGTTATGTTTATTAGGATTGTATTCGACATGTAATGTTATTAAATTAATGTTTCACCATGATGGCGGTTAGTGTGTGTGAATGACACTGAGAACCTTCGATATAGTGGTCATAAGCTGCTAATGATGGGCTTTGGTTCATTATCTGACTCTCTCATCTCCACCTGCGTTTGGTGCTTATAAGTGTACTTCAAAGTCACAAAACAGATTTCATTACTTTAATAGTTTGTTTTATTAACATTATATCAGTTAATGAAATTATGGTATGTAACTGTATCTGTTATTTAACTTAAAACCTTAAAAACCTAAAATGTTGTTACCATATTTTTACGGTCAAATTAAGCCAACCACAGCTGCCGTTTTTTTACTGTAAATGCCACAGATTTTTTTTTTACATTGTATAGTTACAGTACGTCCCTGGACGCATATTTATTTGCATAGGCATGCATTGTATTGATGTATGTGAATTTTGTTTTTGTGAATTTTTTTGTTCTTCCGGATATTTAACTTTTATCTGTTCCTTTTCATTCATTACGGTAAAGCTGTAGGTTGGGGATTGCCTTTTGTTTTTGGTGCTTATTATTTTCTCCTGGTTTTTGGCCAGCCAGGAGGCAGGGAAGGTCTTTTATTTTATTTGTTAGGTAAGTAAATGCCTTTAACCTGTTTAGTCTCTCCTTTTGTTTATTATTTTGGATCCCCTTCTGAAAAGAAGCTTCCCGCATACTAATGTAAATAATAATAAATCTGTTATTTTGTGGAAATTTCTTTTGTGTTTATTTGAGCTGGTACAGAAGAGGGGCTAAATTAAAACATTTCTTTCACCTTGCCAACCCTACACTGGCCGGGTCATGACAGTATAATTAAACGTATTCGAATATGTTCAAATTATAATTCAGAGCATCAAACTGCAAAATGAAGCCACACATGTGTTCACAACCCAATATTACTGACTGAGTCTGTTAAACCACAGAATGTTTGAGCTGTTGTATTTAAATTGCAATTAAATGCCACTCAAACACTATTGTTTTCGATAATTTACTGCCATAATCTTTCCAACACAGCACCAGTTATCAGATCTGACTGATAAACCACATGAAAATGATATGCTGTGTTAAGTAAGCCAACGCAGAAAGGTAGGTGGAGCTTTAAAATGAAGGAGGGATGTGGCCATGTGGGATAAGAGTAACAATATAAAGCCTTTAGATTGGCAGACCCAGACCTTGATTAAACTATGCACTTAATATCTGTGAGGGTTGGTTATAATGAAATCTTGTTTACAACAAAGAACGAATCACTGACCAAATATGAACCAGTTTTTTTGTCACTAAGCCAAATCAAAATTTGCAGAACTACACCTCTTAATTTCCTATAAACTATGAATTTCCTATAAACATTGATTCACATGACTGATGTAGCGTGTAATTTGCACTTGATTTATCATTTGCCATCAGCTTTTGATTCATAAACTGAACAATCAGTTTAAGCTCTTAATTCATCATTTGAGTCGTTCATTTGATTCATCATTCGAAATGTCAGTTAGAGCATTTGATTCATCATTCGAACATTCAGTTTTATTTTTAATTATGACATTGCTGTACTGGATTGATTATAAAAATGAAGTACAAAGCCCAATAGTTATTTCATTTCTTTTCTGTTATGCTATCCCATTACGAGGAAATAAAATTTCATGTACTTGATTTATGACTTGAATTTAGTCTGGAAAAAAAGCTGTATTCAGAACCGAATAAAAAACAAATGCGGATCTGCATTTAAAAACTACTGACCATCCTGTATTTTGTTCTGATGAAGAATAAACAATATAAAAGGCTAAAATAAAGTGTAGTGCTGAAAGATGCTCAAAGGGTGAAAAAAGAGTCAAAAGATAGAGAAAAGAAGGAGGGGTCTCTCCAATCCACATGAAATGCTGTGCAGGCCGGCCCCTGGCAGTGGTCATCATTAAAGTGCTTAATAGACCGTGGCAGGTCCACAACAGCTGACAGCCGACGGGTCCAGCACTGAGTTTCCAGGGAGTGAGGGTCACCTTCAGGGGAGGAAGTGCTTTATCAGACCCTAAGGCCAGCCTGGCATCACATGCTCCTTCACCCTGCCCAGGTGCTCTGGATGGATGTCCACCGGCAGTCAGGTGGAACCGCAGAGCCCGACCTCTACGCCATCAAAAATAGCCAAAAAATATCAAGCAGGGAAGTGATGCAATTTCCCTACAAAAACGCTTCAACCTGCCAAGCATCACTTTCAAAGACCCCAAAAGAACACACATTCCTTTCTATGCTTCTTTCATATTTGATTTCTGTCACTTGCTGTTTGGATGAAAAGTAGCTTGAGGAAGCATTGATTGGAAAAGAGGTAAAAACGATATGGCTAGAAGCTGATATTTATAGAGGGCTGAAAAGAAGTAACTGTATTTAACTTACACATATTTAAAGCTCACTTGTAAAACAAAGCCAATCATTTTGCAAGGGTCACGATCATATATTACCGACCAAGCCTGTCAGCCCACAGAAACTGTGAAGTGTTTGAGCTTTTGCACTCCAGCAGCCGTCATAAGCCTCCCTGTTGTGTGTGGAGTATCCGTTTTCAGTGTGAATTGTGTGAATTAAATGCCTCGTAGCAATATGTGTGCGGCGTGGGAGAGGCGCGCGCCACAGAGAGACAGGTATTCCATAACCGCTCAGAAACCAGTGCTCCTCTGCCAAAACAAATTTTGCTTCGGATGACTTTCGCCTGGAGCACAGATTAAGCTTTTGTCAACATCTGTGAAATATCCATGAGTATTAAATATCCATGAGTGAAGATGAATAAAAACAGTAGCTTCAGGAAGCGTGAACCCTGCCTGAATCTTACCACAAAGCTGACTGTCTTATAGCCGGTTATTAAGCCTATTCCCCTCGGAGAAACATAATTATATTCCTTCCTTCCTCCAATGCATTTTAAATCACCTTGCATGGCCGATTCATGATTGGCTGGGGCTCCCAGAGTACAGCCTTGTTGCACTTCCAGAGAGGCAAGGAAGTGCCCTGAGCAGTCTCAAAGGACACGGTTTATCTGGGTCTGGACACAGGTGCGTCTCCAAATGAGAAACACTGAAGAGGGAATAAGCTCCCGGACGAGACCCCAAAACGCAGAAGCAAGGGAATGTGATTCAAGGTCGGCCGTGGTAAGCAGCAGCTCGGCACCGCTGATTGATTGGGTATGCAAGAAGCATCTGGCACACAGGAAACAGGAAGGTGACTGGGGGAATCACCAGGTGGTTCCGATGAATTATAGCCACTTTGCCCAGCGCCTTCCCTGTCTCCCAGCCTACATACGTACCATTATAGAGTGGCATTATCGAGCAGCCGATACCTCGTGGATAAAGAGAGATTTGCACAAATGCAAATGATTTCCATGATTTCAGTGCCATGATTTCAGAAAAACATATTTTGTTATTTTGTCCAGTGCAGGAACAGCATATCTTTAAAACGTCACAAAAAAAATGACCTTTTATAGGTGATCGCCATGAATATTGATGACGCATTAATTAACACCCACATTTAGCCACACAATT